>CALYDF020000624.1:0-32839 GCA_944474145.2 Dicrocoelium dendriticum | reverse complement strand
CTCGATTCAGCTCCCTTCCATGTACGTGTGGTACCAAAGATTCCTGTGTAGAACACTACATCCTTTTTGCATTTTAAAGCTCCAAGTACTACTGCAAAGCCATTGGAGGTTGTTAAATGGGTCGTGGTTACCATATTACTACCAGTGGTTAACTCATCGAAGAAGTAGGGATGTACCAGTAAGGCCTGCTTAGTGTCGTATTTTAACCAGACACAGATAAGGACAGATGCTCCTTTGCTTCTTCAGGATAGAGTAAGCAACGCTGTTGTTACACTAGTGTTAGGTATGCTCCGACGGAACAGTATATTCATGAGGTATGATCAGAGAGAATGACCACTAGAGTACATCACGTTTCATCTCCAACTGCCAGAAACTGTGTTTGACCGCAAACAACATAAATTGTTACTTGCCTTTATTCCAAATATTCCGACAGTTTCTAGCACTATATATAAATTTATATATATATATATATATATATATATATATTCACAAGTCTGTACATAGACAAATATGCCATCCGAACCATCGTGGTAGGAAAGGGAGGATATAAAAACCATGGACAAAATTTTCCGTTGCACCCAGATCATTTTGAGTCTTTGTTGTTTTATGCTTGGTTGTAAATTAAAGATTACAGCACCATAAGGATGGTCAAGAAAGTGCCATTATCTAATAACACAATCTCGTGCAGAATGTAAATATTTCTTCAAATTTATGAACGGAATCCTCGAGCACCTCGAACCACACAGGGAGTTCTGGTCAGTTTAGCTTAATGCACTGACAGATATTAGTAGAGAAACAGCTGTAAAATCTCACACAATGTGTTTAGGATAAGCATTTATTGAATAAGTAATTTTTGCGGAGATTTGCAAATTACAACTGGAAAACGTATGTTTAAACGCTTAAGAAAATATATCAAGCCATGGTTCGTTGTGGAGAAACGGTGTCTGCATTTGCAAAGACGAATGTCCATCAGTGTTTGGATACAACGATGGATTTATCATATTTATGCGCCAAGAAAACCTAAGTATTGGTAGCCTCCATTAAATGATTCAAAGTATCGCTCATCTTTAAATTTTTATATATATATTTGTTGATTTTTATGAATTGAGCCATTCACGTGGATTAGTTCATCAAGGGTCGACCCCTTAAGTCCCGAATGTTCCGTAAGCTGTACAACGTAGTGCATTCCGACTACGGAACTCTGCTTTAGCACGATGAGCTGCGTTGACTTTCGAAGGGAAAGATTGAAAAACGACTCACAAACCGGAATACAGTGCGTTTTTTTCTTGATGATAGCAAACTAAACCTTTTCAGTTTCTCTTCATGACGAGATTACGCAGGTTAAAAATGCAATTTCTCTCGGACAAGTTTGAAAAGCTGTAAACACTGAATATGATTTCAAGGTACATTCAAGTATATTGCCAAATTCATACAAAATCAAAGTCCCTGAATGAAAACTGGCGCTGTTAATGTAGATTTGCAAAAGCTATATTTGATTACTTTCAACAACAATTGCAAAGGAGCCCCAATGAGAATTTAAAACCTCATTGGAAGGCTAATTTCCTTCGCTTCTATTTGACGAATAGGGATGGTTTATCGACCTAAGTGTAAGCTGCAAGGTACTAAATTAGACATAAGCAAATGAAAACGGCTCACTGATTTGAGAAGCTATGAGTTTTACCTTTCAGCATTCTGGGGAAGATATTTGCATGAATTTGGCTTTTGGTCAAAAATTTACACCATGCATTCGGTAGCTTCAGTATGCTCTGAATTCGGATTAACAGTATAAACAACAATGAAACCCAAAATAGAAGAATACTGAACAACGGCAATGAAACGCGCATTTGTCTGGCGACTGGTACCTGGTGTTGAGTTAGTTAGTGCATGCAAACGTGCTGTCCTATCACTGAATAAAATCTGTGAATCAATAATATTTGTTTTTTGTAGCGTAAACTTTTACGTTTTGATACTCAGGTGTGCCACAAAAAGTGCCGAATATTTTCGTGGGTGTCAACCAAAAAGGATTGAGACATGCTACTGTAATTTGTTGCCCAAGAGATATACGGGATTCTGTCCAGTTCAGTAGCAGGATCAAAACATCTCTGGGGCGACAACCTGTTATCGGCGCGATGCAGTATTAGGGGATTCGGCTGGCCGGTCTGTGTCATTTCGTCCTCATGAGGTTGTACGCCTAGTAGCACATTGATGTGTGTTCTATTTTCGGGCGATTCTTGGTGTCAATTCTCTACACCAAGTAAGTCACTGTCTTTCATCGCTGGACAATGAGGAGAAATCCCCGGTGTGTTTCTGGACTTCAATGCGGGGGTAATAAGGCTGAAATGTTTAGATCCCTGGCCATTATCCATGCCAGTAAGAGCGAACTGAGAAGTATAGCTCAGCGTTATTCAAAAGATCAGGGAATTATGCAGAGTGTCCGATCCGGTTGCACCCATTTCGTTACATCTGCCACATTGCTACTGCTTCGGTGTTTTCATCAGTGTGTTGATTCGTCCGCATACCAAAGGTTTCAGTCTGTTTTCAAAGGAGCCTAGATGAGCTACATCGTACTGTACCCGTTGGATAGAGGATTCCGTGTATCATTCGGCATGGGGACACCTCACACATGCGGGGAGAATCACAACTCTGCGGACTGGGATCCAGTGCTGTACACAGTGAAACAGACGAAATATTTGAGATTTTGGTGTGGAATTCGGGTTGTTTTCATTTCCATAGTCAGAGAGAAGTATAAATGAAAGTCGTGTGCAGTATCGAAAATGTCACATGTAGCAAGAAGCCGATCTCCACGGGCTGCTGACTGTCAACTCTGCTGAGGTTAGATCAGCGTCTTACTCCTTATGACCGCCGCCATTGTCGATACTTGACCACCACCACAACATATATACTGGTGTCCATGACGTGATCTTCTCATGTGTTGTTGATTTATTCCTAGAGCATTGGATTATCCGATTGATATCTACCAAAAAAACAAGCAGAAACTACTCTGATTGGTCCAGTTGTTGTCGCATCTGTATTTCACTCTCCGGCTTCTTTTTCTCAATAGACAGGGAATGAGTAGATAGAACACTGTCTAACATCAGTACCTCGATTGATGTTCTCGTTCTTGCATGTGAGACACACAATTACGACACAATTTCCGCGAGACGTTTTAAGGACAGTAAGCGTTCCTCACTCAAGGAAAATGTGTCATACTGAGGCGTTTCGATGTATCAGCCCTGGCCCAATGACTTACCAGTACAGCGGTAGTATTATTCGAATTGGCTTATGATGCTGCTCATTGTTGTTTCGCAACATATGGGACCTGTACTGTCAGATGGCTCTTTCCCTCTCTCTCGATGCAGGTATTGGTCCAGTTAGAGTTCGGTAGATGACATCCCGTGACATCCGAGTAACTTGGAGAAGTAGAGTGCACTTGTGGAATTGTTGGGATGACCAAGGAATATTATGCATCGTCTTAATGGACTTGTCGGACCATCGCAGCGCGTTTGGGCAGGTTTCCAACTAGTCCTGTGTAGTATTGCTAATGGGCCGCTGTGAAAACACCCGCTTCAGGGAATAAATGAGTTTATGCGCTTGCTTTCTCCCTGTTCAATACTGTTCTCAAATTCCTCCTCTATACAACCGATGTCCAAATAAACAGACCTTTGTCGTTATGCTGACAGAATACTGACATCAATTAGGCCGAAATAGACCACATTGCAAAATTGAGTAAGGTTTATAGCATACGCTGACGATTTTTATGGTCACTCACCACTTCGGATGCAGTCCCTATGATCGAAATAGATGTTTACTTAAAGGCGCACTGCTGTCTTAATTGAATTTGCGTGCCTCAATCCAGACACAATGCTGGTACTCCAAGGCCCAACGATGAACATGTCTAGTCCTGTTTATGGTACCACGAATTATACCCTGATGATGTACGGTGGAAAACAAGAAAATGGCAGTGAACCAGTAAACAATGAGATAAATATGCCTTCTAGAATGAATGCTTCGTGTTACATGTTCACAAGATTTCCATACAAATTGCGGTACAGCATTAACTGAATGCCGTCAGGAAACCAATCAAAATAGCCAAAGCTTACTAAAGTTGCCGCAATTAGCCAGTCGGAAAGGCCTGTGGTTCACGCCTGGTCTCTTTCCAGATCCATGTGCAATACGAACTGGATCCTCTGGGCTCCATATTCTTCCAGTCCCTGATGTTTGTACAATAGGAAACTGAATCAATCAACTTCGGGGTTCTATCTAACTTTGTGTCCGCATTCCTCTCCTTCTTACGGCGATACGATGAAAGTTAGACAATTTTCTACAGTAGTTGCTCGATGCTCAGACAATGCACCATCGGTGTATTCCACTGTGACACAAAAGGCTAACAAACTCGCAATGAAAATTATTTAGGATTATCGAATTTGGCTCATGGCAAAGAAACCGACGGTGCTTAAGTACTTGGATATGCCGGATCACTACCAAATAACTAAGCACATAGAACAAACAGTAAATAAGCTTTCACTCAGTTGCCTGAATAAGCAATCGCTTACTTAATCTAAGTAGACTATATCTCTATTGTGTGAGACACCATGGCATCTCTTCTATCTTCGGCATCATCTTCAATGTACAAGTACTCTATTTGTAGAGCATCCCATCATACCTGGTGGTGTTCCCATTTCAGCCAATGAATCTCCTAGTGAACGGAGACCAAAGTGAAACGAAAGAAAAGTCGGCTGACAAAACCATATTGTCGGAACAAGAACGCCTTATTGAACGTGGGCGCGCTCGAATTGCATATCTTGATCGGATTTTGCGAGCCAAACAAGCGGAAGAAAAAAAGGTTAGCTAACTTTGTGCAGTTTTAACTATGCCATAGTGACTTGGAAGATGTTCTAACCATAGAGGTTATATAGGGTGCAACAACACTACTGCTTCAATTGTTTGGAAATATCTGTAGCTCGGATGAACGATTCCGTTGCTCATTTGTTCGCCGTGCCTGGCAAGTTGGCTGCAAACGTTTCGTCATCACTCGGGTGTCACAATTCGCTTGGTCGCGAAAAATTCTGCCAGACAAATCAAGACGTGTGTGCCAACAGTTATACACTGGTGTCTATATCGATCATCGGGGCATTAGTCTTGCGGCCATTAAACTCAATTTAGTCCCAGTGAGTACATCGATAAACAGCTAATCAGAGCGCAGGATATTTAGTATCGTCAATAATCTCTGTACCGTCCAGCATAATGACTGGTAACGTCCACTCCAGTATTCGCGTGGTAAGATTTTTCGCGACCAAGCCACACTCTGCACTGAGGATTTCACTACGACGGGTGCATAAGAAGTAGCGATTATGAGTTATATATATATATATATATATATATATATATATATATATATATATATATAGGTATGGTTAGCGGCATCCGGTTTCGGATTTGCCTGTCACTGTGGCCAGCCACTGGACGCCTTCGCCTACAGATGGACCATGGGTGGTTTGCGCTGCACCACCCACAGCGCCATCCACACATCCCGTATCTAGTGTACACCCAAAGGAATAAGACCAGGAGGCATGTGGATGGGAGCCACGTTTCCTCAACGGAGCCGGCCCACACTCCTTCACAGGCAAACACAAGCACGCTGTAGTGGGGAATCAAGCGCACACAAGGCGGTGGCTGGACCGTAGTGCGCTCCACACGGAGGGTATGGAACCACTCTTCGAGCCTAACACAGCCACAAGGACCGTGTACCCCCGTACCCTCCAGCAACGACCAACTATCTCCTAGAGACAGTATGAACGATGTAGTGGGTAATAGACAGGCAGGCACCTTGTCAACATGCACATCAAGCGCAGCCACACCGGGGATATCAAGCAACAGCCAATCACTTGAAACCACAAGATGAAATTAAATAAATCTAAGAATGTATAGATACGTCGACGTAACTCTTCGATAGATTAGCATATGAAGTAAGTTGATTAGCAAGGAATCCGCGAGAAGTAAACAAAATCTCTGTGAATTACTTAACAATGTTACAAATGTAATAAAGTTAACGAAGGTAACCACAATTAGCGTAAGCAACGCGGCCTGTTAGTAGAAAATTATTCAAGTAGGCAGAACAAATCAAATAAAGTGGAATTAAAGTTATCCACCTTAAAAAGACCTAATTTAAGTGTAACTTACTTTAGCCCAATTGCGGCGAAGAAGCACCAAGATTTCAACATCAGTCTCAGCGTGGGTTAGGTATATATATGGGCATATATATATATATATACCCTATAATGATGTTACCTGATATCGGTTTAATTACTGGTGTTATGACACTCCGGTAGGATACCGGCTTTCACAAAACGCTTCCGAACCTTTTTACTGACAAGGAGAAGCACATATTATGTCCAATGTTGCTTCTAGAACGCGCAAGTTAGCTCAATCCCATGCCCACAGGGGGATTGGACAGTCAGATAGCAGGATGAAGCCGAGATGTCGGTCGACACATCTAATGCATTAGTTTTGGATGAATATACCCCAAATTTGTGCAGCTTACGTGCTTTGCACAATGAATCTGGCTAATCAGATAGCCTAACCAAATAGCTTTAGAGGTGTTAAATTCGGAAGTTCCTCTGAAGCTGATGCTGCTTATTATTATATATTAGTGGGGTTTATTGAATTTTTTTGCATATTCGTCACAGCTAGATGTTGCTTATACATCAATTGCAATACTGCTTCTGGGTTTCGATCGAGCTGCTACCGAAAAGTCCGCCGATCTCAAGTTCCCTGCTGTCACTAATTAGTCCCATTGCTTCCCGTTATTCACTCCGTGCAAGGGAGAGAGAAGTGCGGCTGGTTTTTTTGCTTTCACAAAGCGAGGCTAGTTAAACGGAATGCTATTAAGCACTACTGACTTAATTTGGTCACCTTACTTATTTTGCTAGGGAACACATTCCTCGAATGGTATGTTTGGTGTCAGTGGCTTGTTTAAGCTAACGCGGTTGCTGTAGAATATTCACCTTTGGTTTCTATCGTCAGGAACTGACAGAAAATAGAGGTTATAACTGGATAAACTCTTCAGGTGTGGTTAGTTAAAAGATAGTGATCTTGTGGCTTGAAGTGGAGTGAGTTGTATTGTCGTGATTGATAGTATTAATATTGTTGTAAAACATACAACAAGAAGAGTAGCGGATTAAAAGTTGTGTATGCTTAATCTTACCTACTTATTGCGAACAAAATAGGGGAGACCCATGTATAGAGCCCATAGACACTCCTCATCCGCACCGTATTATCACTCACTACTAAGACTCACATCGACGAAATGAGCTTTTGCTAGCTTGGCCAAACAAACACTTTGGCCAATCCCTTCTTATCTTTCTACCACAAAACCAGTTGGAGATCCTGCTGCTTCACAAATACGCAAATGTGGAGGGTGGTATACATGCGTTCGATAAGCAAGACCAAACCATACTGGGCGATTAAAAACCAACAAGCTTTGCAGTAATGTGATGGCAGGTCCACCTTCTTGCACCCACAGCGAAACCTTTGCATATGGGTTATTGTTAATGGTACTGAGGAAGCAATAAGAAAAGGCATGCATCTATCAGCCTTCGTCTACTTTCCGTGCTTTTCAACTTGTTGAAGGGAACTAACTGCTTTGAATTACTGAAACGACGAATTCTTGCCGAAACAGTCAGGTAGCCGCATCGCATAATCAGCCTGAGGTGCACGATGGTGTGTTTACTTGTGAAGGGATTGTTTCTACCGAAATTCATTTTCGTGCGTTGTTATCCTCCTCCAGTGCTCTACCTGTTGCGTAAAACCAAGCTCAAGCCCTCCGCGGCTAACTTTAGATGTGTGGCGTCCACTCACCTAGAGACGGCTCAAACCAGATTTAAGGGAACTACCAGAAACTCGTGCACGCTTACTGATGGATGCATGCATTCACCAGCCTTCGTCTTCTTTCCGTGCTTTTCAAGGGAACTAACTATCTAACTAACTAACTAACTTTTCAAGAGAACTAACTGCTTTAAATTTAGGCTGAGTCAATGATCACGTTAAATTCCAGTTTGCGCCCTCCCTGCCTAGTTACTACCATAAAAGAGTAATGTTCTTCGGCTGTACAGTTTGTCCACAAGTAGTTTGCTGACGCTGCTGCGCGCTTTCTTTACGCTCCTGCGATCCGTTTATCTCGCAACCCCAAAATGGAAGACACGTAACCGTATTTCTGAAGGTATGATCGGCGCACATCGTTTAATGGGTGCTGTGACCTCCTAAGGCGCATCCTAAATTATACATGCGGTTCTCGACGGCGCATAGACAGTGAACAGTAAGTTTAACTTGTAGGTCTCACTGGAGTCTTCTGAGCACCCTAAATCAACCGTAAGTAGGAGATGTAACAAAAGTGAGGCACATTTGAATGGCTCAATTTGTTTTACGATCTGAGGGGAGATTAGATGCCGCAATCCGACAATTCATGCTGATGGTTACGGTACCGTGGAATAAATCGAAAAGGCTAGTGACACAAGTCGGGCATTGTTCCCTGGCTCTCACGATAATTCCTGGTCGCTTGCATTCACAATCTAAACTCTTGTAACAACAACACCGCTTGAAATGGCTTGAATTATGCAGCTCTCTCGGTATCAGTGCAAAATCACAGCGTACCGATTACGAAGCGGTACACAATCCGCGCCACAGCAATGTGCACTTCCAACTTCGTTCCGGATGAACAATCCGCCAATCGATCCAAGTAAACAACAACTTCGGCTTTATTTGACACTTGCGTAACTAGCGGTGCCTCCATATGCGACGTTGTATGTGAGGAATAGTGAAGTGGAAACAAGCGCAAGTCTGAGGGGCATTGATGAATGGATTACGCGCATGACTTAAATTCATTTGGAATACATCCTGCAGTGCAAGATGTAACGTGCACAGGTTACACTCACGTTAATATTTAGTGTCAAGGGATGGATAGTTGAAACAGTAAAGGCTAGAGTGGTGAGGTATTGAGACGGATTCACAAATTACATGAAATTTTGTAGGTTGTGAGTAAAAGAGAGAGTTAACAGTTTAGTTATGTATCTGTAGTCGGATAGAGACCTCAAAGTACGGGTATTCGACGTATATATTCTACAGCCTCACATATCTCAATAAATGAATCAGACATCTCGTGGTAGCACTGCATATTAAACTACAAGTTATCTTAAACAGACTATTAGTCCAACCACAGAAAAGATATATGTGAGTGTCTGTGTTTGCTCTCCAAACCATTTTATGTCCAAGAACACGCTGAACCGTTGATCCATTTCAGTCCTGCTCACAAAAATTACTCGGGTAAAGTCTTCGACCAACTGGAGATACTGTAACTAATCTGTTTTGGGTTCTTCCGGAATTTTAGCTTGACTTTGGCCACAAAATGAAGGAACTGCATAGTTATCGGTCCACGGTGACAGTGGCCACCTTTATCGATACAACTGGTTCGCATTGGTTCTGAATCCAATACAGGATCAAGTTAAATATTCGTGGAGTTTGACAAACAGTTAGACGATTTGGGATGGTATACAACCGCTAATGCGCAGACAAATGGCAGCAATGCATGTTGAATTAATGTTTGCAATCCAAAAATGTATCTTTCATCTCTGGGAGGGATTACTTTTCCTAGCAAGAGCTAAACGGGAAACTTGTCTATCGACACACATCTATTGGAGTGTGGTTTCATTTGCTAAAGAGAGGGATTCGATACTACTACATTTGGATGAAAAATAGCAATGTATGAGAAATATACGGTATTCTCTCCAACTTAGAAATTCCGCCTTAAGTGCAAGTGATTCAACACCAGATGTTGCGATACTAAAAGGTTAGCTTAGCATATCGAATCTTCCAGATACCAACAGCAAAGAAATCAAGTATACGTTTAAAACTTTTAGGCAAATTGCAATTCTTTGAAGATAACTAAATACCATACATGTTGACTGAGATCGAGGTGTTGATGCAACAGCAGGTGAAAATCCCATGTTCCTAGGTGAAAGATAATCACTACAGAATGGCGGATAACAAACATTGGACATACTGTGAAGTACATTTTGAATGAGCCGAGGCAAAACAGCTGGTATCGCAAATGAAGTCAGAAATCAGGACATTATCTATGAATCTAAGTTTAACTGAATCTTGAAGTACCCTGAAAACCATCATCTCAATAGGAGTAGCAAAACGTATAACCCTCAGTTTCCTGGATTGTGAGTCCACATAAGCTTAGACAACTTCTAACATGCTTACGAACGAAAGCTCCAAAATAAAAGATAGCAAGTTGCGCGTCGGCGCCTCAGAAATAGGTTCAAAGTGTTATCCAAGTTTAATGGTCGGGCTGGATCCATATATATTTCGAGCTGCTGAATTGCTGCTCCCTCGTGCGGTAGTCTCATGTCTATTGCTTGCTAAAGCTACAAACTTACTTGCAGTAGGTTCAACTTCTAATTAAGGAGTTTTATGGCACTCGAAAGCTACGGACACACAGTGACGACGGTGGCTAAGCTCGACTTGTGTAATAGTTACCAGGGGAAGAGATGGGAGGGTTTAACGTGGGGTTGAACAGGCCAGTTTTCGTATGCGAGTCTTAGTTTACACCAATCGTATAATGTTCACAGTTACTGATCGATCCAAGTAGCCTGGTGGTCTGTGTTGAAATAACGGTGACGGCGTCCGGAATGAGGGAGAGGTTATGTCCGATACACCTTGTGCAGCTGACAGCCCTGGGGTGTGTTTTATATTCCTGACGTTTAATGAGGATTATGAATCAAACAGAACAAAAGTGGACGAATTCGCCGCTCCTCATTAGGTCGTGCACATAACAGTAAATGTGAAACACAATTAAACAACCAGCCGAAACTCTTCCGGAAGTGTTAAAAACCTGTTATCCTGTTCAAGTTGTTTGTTTGACCGAAAGAATGAACACACCGATTGACAGAACGTATTTGTGTTGGAAGTTTGTGAGTAGGGTAAGGTTTGTAGAAAGTAGAAGTCACGATTAAAATTCACGCACAATGATGTGCCTCGACGCGGAAACGAACCCCGGTCCATGAATTTTCGGTCCGCTGCTCTACCACCTGAGCTACCGAGGGCTGATGATTGGGTGCGCAAATTTTAACACATGACTTCTGCTTGGTGCGCGACGTATTGCCAATGGGCTCACAGTACCTGTCCTGATGTTGCAGATTGGCTCACTCACACGTCACTTCCCAATGGGCTGAAGTACCTGTCCTTCCAATGTCCAATGGGCGATGGTAGATTAATGTTGGATGTTTGTGAGTAGGGTAAGGTTTGTAGAAAGTAGAAGTCACGACTAAAATTAAGAACGTATTTGACTCAAACTTGACCCATCAAGTGAAGTTGACAACAACATTTGCGACCAATGCGGAAGTACAGTGTGTCTAACCCCACTTGCTTCTCTTGACCACTTAGCTCCTTGACCTCCATTAAGAGTCACTCACCGAGGTGCAACGTATGAAGTAAAAGTACTAAGAAATGCGGGCGTACATACTCTAACGCAGGTGGTTTAAGTGGAGAGAATCACGTAGCATCGTACCTGTGTCTAGGTTCTCGAGCATTAAGTGGCTTGCAACGACATTACACGATCTGTAGTTTCGTCCGATTAGATCCATGTTGCAAAACCAGCGGTTATCAAACAATACCTGTCTTCTGATGTGTTTAATGGACATTGTCTGATAAGTGCAGCAACATTGGTATAGCAGCAGCCTTGTACAATTTCACTGACCGCAGGGATGGTATCACTCCGTCTCGGTAAATAGATTCAGCTTTGAAAGCCCACACGAATATCGCCAACCTACACGGAGACCTCTTTGGTGAGTTGACTTCCAGTTGGAAGACTGCTATCAACCTGTGGGGTTTGTTTAGCAGCCCAGATAAGCGACGATATGTCGGATCAGCCCTGCAACTGCACTTAGCACTTTGGAGGGGCGGAGGGCATATTAATCCGTACAAAGGTGTACGCTGATCTGTCTGGCGATTCTTGTACAGGGATGGTATTCAAGTCATTGCTGAGTTGGCTATCCACTTAGCCGAAATTTATTCGTATATACTGCCTGACACAGATTATAGCCCAGCTTAGACCGACAAAAACTGAGAGCTACTTATAACTTTTCATTCAGGAAGTTGCACAGGCAAGGTGAATAAAGACACTTTTGTTGGTTGACTACGTGGGGTGAGGACATAGAAACAGAAGAATTGCAAGGACAGGTTATGGCTTCCATAGAGTACTGAGATGTCCCATTAACCGGAACGATTTAGTGAGCGAAGGTTGGTAACCGAGTCATATTCCTAATCAAGAGGAGGCTAACGCGAGGTAATTGCTTCTGCCAAGCGGATACCCTATACCTTTGAAAAGTAGTAACTAGAACCAGTGGAATTAAATCTACAGTAAGAAATACTTGCATATGAATCAGTGATTGGCAGGCGGTAGGGTCGTAGCGGTAACTACTCTAACCACTTGAAGGATTCTGAATTTGAGATGGTCGCAACCTGACTTTAACCAGTGGGAAGTGAGCCATCACAGGAGATTAAGCAGACACCCTCCTAGGTCCCATAAGTTAATGTGACAGAAAATCTGAAAGACATTTTTGCGAAGCGCGTTAGATTTTTCACTTAGGCGAAGCGATAAGATAATGGGCACCTACGTATGATTATCTTGGCCAATGATATTTGAAACTGTGAGATGTCTGTGTACTGCACCGTGAAATTGCTCAATATCATCTTGAAATTATTAATTTTGTGATATATGTATTGAAAAAATAAACAGTGAAATCTAAGTAAATCCAGTAAACACTTTTCCTTCTTCTTTTTCTCCCCGTCATTTAAGGTGAAACGTGAAGGTCGGGAGCTTCGCCGTTATTTACAAATGCAATTGATGGAACTCATCGAAGCACCTACCCAAGGAGAGTCTACTAAGTCAAATGGGGCTTTCTCCAGTACGGCAATCGTGCCTAAACCTAATGCGACCAGTGAACTCGCATTCTGTCGACCGCGGCAGGAGGTCCTAGACAACTTTGAGCGCTTTCTTGCGTTGGATACCGTGCCTTCAAATGCGTCTAATGGAACAGGTAAGTGCTCGAAATTCTTCACTGTCTCACGGTCACCGCGCTCAAGTTTATATGTCATAACTGGGCGCTTACCTCATTGGTTTAGCCTTAGGGGCCCAAGCACCTGGAGTCGAGAGGTTACGTTGGAGCCCCGGGAAGGCGTGCTCCTGAGGTAACCCAATGAACAAGTAACAATAATTAATTGCGAGCAAAATAGCACATAATCGACAAGTCCTGTTGAGTGGTTGGAGTAAGAACGACAAAATCAAACGATCTGCGCGTCAGCTGTTTAAGTGTTTATCGAGGTAAAGCGCTGTTGAATAAGAATAATGAACAATAAGAATTGAATGCCAATATACAAGACAACATGGGAACAAGTACAGTTCATGTATGTGTGGAGAAGTTAAAATAAAGAGCGCTCGCACATTTACCGCCTCCTTAGGTTCATGTGACACCTAAATGCGGTATGAGAGCAGGATCAGTACATGCCCAAATAACACGCAGTTCACAAAACGCTGGGAGCTAAGCGCAACGTCTAATAGATTTGTGAAGGTATCCCACGTAGATAAAGAGACAATTGAGTCTTGGAGACAGTTACAAGTTTGGAAAACCCAAAGAGGAAGTTAATTCCGCCGATGCTCTAAACGGCCGTATTATTTACTTGGATTCGGGAGTTCCCTCTCAGTTTAATAGTGTGACTGGGTTTCAGCAAGTGACGGCATACGTTAGTGCGCCACTTGATATTTGGTACACATTTATGAGACCGCCTCCTAGCCTTCGGTAGTTTCCGCTAAATCCCCCAGCAACTTCAGCCTTCGCTGCTATGAATGATTCCGTACACCCGTGGCATTCTTTGTTGCCCTGCGCTGTGAGGCCTCGAACACCTCTAGGCCACGTTTCAATCAAGTTCGCCTAACTTGGATGGCGTACTCAACGTGAAGGCGCACGTAGGAATTGTGCATCATTGGGAAGATTAACGGGCCAAAACTCACGAAAGCCCTGTGCAGCACTCCAAGGTGCCAGCTGCCACTTTTCGCAATTGCGTCAGCCTGTTTTTAACGATTTAGGCTAATCCGTACGAGCATACCAAGGTCACGTTTCTTATAGCTGGTCTGCAAGCTTTGTGCTTCAATCCAATAAGAGTAGTCATGTCTTTGGCGTAATCGAACAACACCAGAAGGTTCTACATTAAATGGTAGAATATTATAATTAGATACCGGCCACCAGGCTTTATCAAAGGCATTTGCTTGTCCGGACAATTACATCCTACTGCGCGGAACTCAGAATTATGGAATCCGCTATTCTTTTCTGGCTTGGATAGGCAATCCGAATTCGAGTACTCGCAGCGCCATATCCGAACCAAACGAAGTTTATTCGGCGTATCTAACGGCTCTGTAATCGGGTCCTAACACTCCTTGGTCTTCATAAATGACCTCACTATCTTCAAATTCCCTATTATTCCCTAATGACCTAAATATATGGTGTGCTATCACTACAATGGATGAGCCCACAGCCCTAGAAGCTGATTTGGATAATGCATGCACATAGTTCATCGAGTACATCCCACAGTTTAAAGCCGCCAACTACAAAATGCGGAACATGCGCCATCAGAAAACGTACAACTACTGGCCTGTGCTGCAATTCCTACAATGGGCTTCCCATGAGTGCAATCTCAGAGTACAAGATAATCGTGGTTGTTAGAGGCAGACTGAAAAGTCCTCGAAGTAAGCAAACCAGCACTTTGACCTCAATGGTAGGATGTTTGGGAAGTGCGAAACCTCAATCTTTCCGAAAATGCCTGGGTGTGTACGCGAAACTACACGCGGAATAAGCTGTCCAAGGATGTCATTCCTGGTAGAAGCATCACAAAGCGCATAATACGGCCGAGCGCAGGGTGCGGAAGAACGGCAAAGATATGTCACATCTACCCTAATTGCTCAAGCGGAAACCTAAAAGCGTACGGTGGATGTTATCTGTGTCTACAGAGCGATCTCATAATGGTGTATCAGATCGTAGGAAACCCAGGCCACCATCTTTTGAAAGTTAGCCACAACACCTTACCATCACCAGCTTAAAGCAAACAATAAACAATGCACAAAGATTTCTCAAGGGTAAAAAGCAGGCACTTGACAGTTCCCGTATGGGAGTTATAGTGAGCAAAAATAGATCAAGTAATAACTGAGATGTGCGTGTATTTCAATCGTGACTTCTACTTTCTACAATCTTTACCCTCTCACAAACATCCAACATTAATCTACCATCGCCCATTGGACATTGGAAGGACATTTACTTCAGCCCATTGGGAAGTGACGTGTGAGTGAGCCAATCTGCAACACCAGGACAGGTACTGTGAGCCCATTGGCAATACGTCGCGCACCAAGCAGAAGTCATGCGTTAAAATTTGCGCACCCAATCATCAGCCCTCGGTAGCTCAGTGGCAGAGCAGCGGACCGAAAATTCGTGGACCGGGGTTCGTTTCCGCGTCGAGGCACATCATTGTGCGTGAATTTTACTAGTGATCTACCTTCTACAAACTTTACACTACTCACAAACCTCCAACATTAATAACTGAATCGTCAGTTTAAGCGATTACTGCTTTAACCGCATTGCTGTATGGTGGTAGTTTGAGATGCTAATTGCATGCGCGCATACAAAGGGGAGTGGTTCTAGTTCATGTAATATGTGAGAAATAAATAAATAAAGAAGACAATTGATAACGCTTCCTCGTTTTCAGCTTGCTTGGATGGATGGGTTATGTAAATCCAGTAGTAGCTTTTAAAAAATTATGTGCTGAATTTGAAAGTACACAGATCGTTTTGTAGTGCTAGATTGACTCCCGGATATGGCGGATTATATGGCCTAATATAAATGAATGAGTGCACAGTCTAGACCTATTTTGAATACCGTCAGTGTGGGGAAGAAACAAAGTAAGTTGGGAGGGCTTTCCATGGTTGGTACATGAGGTGGAAAGAAATTCTGGAGACAATCCAAACGGCTATACTGTGTGGTCAGCCTTAGCTGGTGACCTCTCAGAGTTGTATTGTGCTTCGGCTTGAGAAGATGACAAAAAGCATGCTTGGGATTCCTTAGGATAAAGTATGTCACTAGCAAATCACCACGTAGGCTTCGATATTGTCCACTGTGGACCCAAAGGGTTCGCAACCTTACTTGGTAAAGGAGATGAAACACACTTTACGTCTTTGGTTGCCCTCCGTTGGGGCAGTTCAAATGCTGTGAGATCGTGCTTGTGCCAGGGCTGCCAGGCATGTATTGATGAAATGACGAACAAAAGCTCACTAGGAGACATCGGGGGATAGTTCAGCTAGAAAGGACCGGTCAATTACATAATGAGTGCGGTCAGAACAGCATAATCAGTAAGAAGCCGAGACTCATCGGGCTTTGTATGCGGAAAACTCTACCTAAGAGAAACAGTTGAACAAGAGTGTTGTATGATCTCTGCAGCCCAAAGGACTAGCTATCGATACTAGTTCGATCATAAGCTCCGCGCTAGTAAAAAAAAGAGATCGAGGATACATAATTTGTTCTCTGGTTGGATATTGTGAGATAATCAACATGATTGTGTAGTGGCAATCCAATGATTTACTGCTGTAATTTCATTTAGAATTTTTCATTGAAACTGGCTGGCTTTATTAGGACGTGAAGACTGAGGTCACCAATCAGGAGCATGTGACTATGTGCCTGTGCAAGGATAGGTTTCATAATGGAAACTAGGCGATTTTTTATTTCTGAAATTGACCATGCCCACTGAAAATGTGTCATCAAGTCTTATGCGAAGACGACACCAAAGCGACTCGACAATCTGGGCATCTGGTTCGTCAAGTTCAACTTCAAGTTCAAGTGGGACTGGAACGACATGATGAATCCCGTAAGTGTTCCTTCTTCAGGGGATCGTCGATCCAGGAATTGATAGGGGTGCTCCGACTTTTTGATGGGTATAAAAGGAAAACACCCGAAAAAACACCCTGGTCCACCAACTTAATGCTCACGTTCCTTACATTAGCTGTCCCAGCTATGTCAGTTACGTGAATTAAGTAAGAGAGGAAGAAAAGCGAAGGTAAGAGGGTAGGGGAAATCAGTTAAAAGAAGAGAAGAATACCAATGGCAGGGAAACGTGAAGAACATAGAATCGAAGTATGAAGATGGGAATTAGCCTGGAAAAAGGAAAGATTTCGTGTTGCCACCCAAGAGCGTCTAGTTGACGCTCAAACCCCCTAACCGTAGATTCCTTGACAACATTTTCTGGAAGCAGGTTCAAGCGCTCGATAACGACGTGATAACCGTGTCTCCGCTCTAATTCGATCGGACCGCGGTTTGTCCAGCTTCATACAATGCCCGCGAAGACCAGCTAATCTAGCAGGACTAAATAGCCAGGACAAATCAGGGCCAACCTTCCCAGTCAAAATACGGTAGGTTAGGATTAGGTCCCCTCTAATTCTTCGATAATGCATTGACTGCATCCCCAAACTAAGTAGGCGTTCGGGGTACGTTTGCCCTCGTAATCCCTTGACCAACCTAGTGCCGACACGCAAAACCCTTTGTAGTGCCATTTTGTCCCGGACAAGGCATGGTGGACAGGCCTGGACGCAATATTCTAGGTGGGATCGTACAAACGCTGAGAAAAGCTTCACAAACACATCAGCGGTTAGGGTCCCAAAAGAACGACGGATGAACCACAACATCCAGAACCCTTTACTAGGGGCCTTCTTCCAGTTGTCGCCAGAGTGTAGTGTGGAACAGTAGACGACAACTAGATCAACCTGATGAGTCACACGAGGAAGTTCACTCCCATCTAGCCCATAACTTGTGGAGGAAGCAGACGCTCCGATATGCAGCACTGAATACTTTGCCCGGTGTATGGGCAGCAACCACAAGACAGACCATTCCCAGAGTCTATCCAGAGCCAGTTGAAGAGCCACAGGACCTCCAGGGATATCAACAATATTCCAGGGCTTTAGGTCATCAGCAAATAAGAGCGATGGTACCTCAAACTCCTCCGGCAATTCATTCACGTAGACTGAGAACAGCAGCGGACCTAGGACAGAGCCTTGCGGAACGCCGCTAAGTACAGCTTGTTGAAACGAAAGACAGCTTCCCACACGAATACACTGTTCTTGTCCATCCGGAAAAGCTGACATCCACTGGAGAGCGCGACCAGCTATTCCATACGACCTCAACTTCAGCGAGAGTCGCGAATGGGGGACAGTGTCAAAGGCCTTTGCGAAGTCAATGAACACCACATCCACCGCATGTCCACTGTCTACGGCTTCAGCCTAGCTCTCACGAGCTACCAGCAAGTTCGTCTGACACGAAAATCCTTTGCGAAAACCATGTTGCTCGACCCTAAGCAGGTTAAACCTATTTACATGGTTCTTCACTGTATCTCGTACTAATTTTTCAAGTAATTTAACGACCACGGTAGTCAAGCTGACAGGCCTGTAATTAGCTGGTAGGTCTTTGTCACTGCAATTGAAAATCGGGCAGACAACAGCCTCCTTCCATTCGGTAGGCAAGATACAGGTGTTGAGTGAATTCTGAAACACACAAGTCAGAGGTCCACTGAGGTCCACTGCCAATTCATGCAACAATTTTGGATGAACGGAATCTGGCCCGGAAGTCTTAGTTGGGTTTACCACACTTAGCAACCAGAGAAATTGGGACCCAGTTACAGGAATTTCATCCAGACAACAGTCCTCAAAAACTATTGAAGCTAACTCTTTACATGGCGTATTTGTTTCGCGGACAAAGACGCTTGAGTACAGCTTATCAAGCACGCATGCCTTGTCATAGTCGCTACAGGCTTGTGTCCCATCTCCTCGAAGCAATGGTGGTATGGGCGAGTTTGCACCACAACGTCATTTAACGTAAGCAAAGAATTTCCTGAGATTTTGCGTGGTAGTATTAGCTAAGCCCTTTTCACACTGAAGACAGGCCAACCTAAGACGTAGCTTGCACTAATTTCGAACCAACCGATACTTGTCAAACGAGCTGTTCGACGGAGCTGTTCGGTATGCTCGCCAGCATCTAGACCACTTCTTTAGCAGGCCCTTCCCCGCGGAATCTATCCACGGATGCTACGCTCTCGATTCCCTTCTTTTTACCAGTGGGACGTGAGATGCAGAAATGTCCACGAGGTGAGCCTTAAGTTTTTCCCAGGCTATGTGAATATTATCGGTCTCAGATATTACATAAGGCGATGACCTAGCTTTATCCCTCTTCGCTTGGAAGTCCGCGGCCCAAATGTTCGGATACCAACTGGTAGTAACTTGGCAAGACCTGATAAGGGTACACTGGAAAGACAAACAAACGTGATCGATAGCGCCAAGAGGCGAGTCGTATTCGATGTCATTTACAAAGTCAAGTGACTTAGCAAAACGAGATCTAAAATGGACGGATGCTGATTGCTCATGTACCTAGTGGGGAGGTCCACGAACTGGTGTAGTGGTACCTGCAGCGTCAAGTCCAGCAGTTTTGTACCGAACGATTCCAGAGTCGAATTGCAAGATAGATCATCCCAACAAACCACTGGGAGGTTGAAGTCTCCCAGCACCAGACACTTGTATGCAGAGTGAGTGCGTATAAACTCAATGGTTCCATTGGAGGTGCTCATAGGGCTTCTATTCACTAACACAACCGTAACCTGAACCGATGAAGCGCAAATCAAGACTGAGAGAGCCTCAACAGATTTGTCGATAGACTGGAAAATGCTGGTCCTCAATATGTCGATGTGATAACTCACATAAAGAGCTACGCCACACTTGACGGCCAGTGGAGCGGTCAGTGAAGAACAGTGCGTAGCCCGACAGATTTGCTTTGCCATCTGTGATAGTGGGCCAAACCCGAATAATAATAGTGTCGCACATGGAATTCTACTAGTTGCGAAAATCTAGCAAATTGCCCTTTATTGTGCCAGAGTTTTACTCAGGTACCTCGGTGTGTCGGAGAGTTTTGACAATAGTGGTTGCTAATGGCTTGTGCTGTTTAGAATTTGTCACTGCAGTTGACCGTGAAAAGTGCGTCGGCCCACATGTGTTCGGTACAGGAGATGGAAATGCATGAGTCCCTCCCGACGTGGTTATCTAGGCGATCAGTACGTATGTTACCCATTTTCTCTGATCTGGATTGCATGAGGCTACGAGTTGCAGGTGTCTTGACCGAATCTTTAGTTGTAGCCTCTATGAATGGGGTAATAGTAGTCACATCGAATATCAGTAGCCCGAGTAAGATGTTATGGTGTGTCAGAGTAAATGGCACAGTTACGACGAGTCGGGTAGCAAGACTGACTATATTCTTTGACCAAGGGACAGGGCTCATTGAAACTTGCTGGGGAACACAGTCAATTCCGATGGCGAAGTACTGAGACTCATCCTCTGCCCAATAGTCTCTGTCAACTATCTAAGCTTTTTCATGAGCGCTGCATAGGGCTGACAATTGCAATAGCTCCATTTATCCTGCAATACCAGCGGGTATCGGTTATATGGTATGTGTCTTTGATTCTAGATAATTTAAGCCAACACACTTAGCGTGGTACGCAATGACACAGTTGGGCAGATCGGTCTTGTCCTGACCACTCCGGCACATTTCAGGTTTTCACATATACCGCTAAGTGGAATGATGCTCGGCGACCGCTGGTTTTAAAGCTGAACACTGCACTTGTGCGGTCACGTGACGTAGAGGGTGTTTGGTTCTCAATTACCTTGTCATATTCAGGCAGTTGTCCTTGGTTGGTGTAGGAGGATTTGCAACGGGTACATGGTATATGCTCACGCGGTTAGGACGCTTATCGTTTGAAACTGGTTCCTGTGGGACTTAGTATTGTAGCTGATTCGTAGGGAGTGTCTGTCTCATATGTGTGCCAGAGATGGGCGAATGTAATCAAATACCAAAAAATGGGTTGTACCCATAGGAAAAAGTCGGGGATCGCCTCATATCGAGAGCATTCTTTATCGAACACAAGTTCATAGTTGTGGGTGTTGGTTTAGGGCAACCAATCCGCACGCTCAAAGGGTGGATGTGCTAAAACTGGTTGGGTTACAGTAATCACGATCCGTAAAGATCATTTCAGTAAAAAGGTGCCCAATGATTGCGGGAGGATACTAAACTTCGCAAAGGTGGTTGATGATTTTGCTTGGTAAAGATGGGGAGGAGCAATTCGTAATAGATTAGAAGGCACAAAATTGGCCATTGTTTACTATGTAACGGCCGTTTACTGCTTGTTTACATTTGTGGTAGTTAGCCTAACTTGAACCAACGGCTATGATCCCTGCCTATCGAAGCTGAGCATGCTGTAGCTCATTTGACCAGTTGTTCCATGACTGTTGTCGAAAGCCGTTGGTCGCTTCATTTTAAAGAAGAGATCCATGCAGAGATCGACACTAGATGCTATGTCCAACTGGTGTCTGTTGCTCTCGTTGCTAAAAAACAATAGGAAAAGCTGATGAAATGTTGGAATACTGTTCCAAGAAGTTTCACTTAGCCTAATCGGTGGAAAGTTTGTATACAGTCACCTGGGTCTTATCTTTATCAAGCTATGTCATAAAAATGCGTGCAAAAAATGTAAGGGCTAACTAAGGGCAGTTTTGTAGCACGCGATCTTCGGATGGATTACCACACGCAATTACATGCTAGCTGAAATTCGCCCTAAATTAACTCCGGTGAATTCAACCAGTGGGAGTTTGTCCAGTGTGTCAAATCAGGTAGTCCGCGTGTCTCCTTAATTCGGCCTCTTGCGATCAGTTGGTGCAAGTGAAACCAGGTTCATTTGGCCCATTCATACCTGTTCGTTCTATTTTGTATTCCACTTCGTTCTGCAGACTTTGCTAGTTTTATTACTATTCGTATCCTGACGACGCATCATAGGGTAGCTGAACGAATCGTATTTCCTTGCACGGACCATAGTTGCTCAGTTTAACTAAACCTGCCTTAACTGGGTTTTACGAAACGTTGCGTAAATGTAACTATGCTGCTTTTGAGTAGATTTATCTCAGCCAGACGCAATTAGGCAGCCAGCCTACATTCAGGAAAGTGCTATACAGTTGTTTGACCTTACTTGGTCTTGTCGCATGGGCGCTTTTGGCGGACCCTACCGAATCTGTACCCCTGACTTTACTCTTACGAGTCAGCGGCGTATGCCATCGGTCATGGGTGACGATGGATCACCTCAAGGACTGGTTTCTGGCTCAAATCTTTTTCGAGTCTCATGTACGTTTCGAGCATGCAGTGGGCAAAACCACTGTTAGCTTGGCCAGCCGCCACTAATCAAGTTGACTCGTAGGCTGCCAAGACGATTACTACTTAGTATTATTGTAGATCATGAGGGTTTACTGTGTTTCTGCTAAGATTCGTCGCAGGCAGATTTAAGCAGACAGCCGCCACATATCCAGGGATGCACTAGACGGTCATTGCTTCCTTTTGGATCTCGTCAGTAGCTCGCATCCATGAGCTGATGTAACCTAACATATATATTGAAGAGCAGTTAAACTGAATAAACTTGCGGAAGAGACAGGCCAAGAGTCACAGACCGTCTCACCAGCGTAAGTTAATTTGGTGATATGAAATGGAAGCTGCCTCGATTGTAATGACACAACGGTGCAACTCAATGAATAGGAATCCGGCAGCCTGGCTTTAAACAAGGAAACAGCTGCTGACTGATTTTTGGCAGCTATTTACTATCTATCCTACTCAAAATGAAGAATGACAGAGGCAGTGATTTCAATCCCAGTAGCTGCCTGCCCGGAATAGTCTACGGATTGTAGAAATATTGCGGCGTTACTTAAATGCTTATGCACCCGCCCATCGCTGAGGATACATGATTTTTGCCTTGCTTGAGCAAAAATATGCGTAAACGCAATACGTCAGTAGGAACTCGCGATTTTTCCTTGACACTGCACATGCTCACCAAATTTATGAAAATACCTACTATATGATCTCATTCTACATTGCGTGAATGTCGCTCTGTGCCAAGAGCATCTCACTAAGTTGGCCGCTATAATTTCACTCTAAAAAGTGTCCCTGCGGAATACTGTGTCGGCTTGTTTCTGTCTATATTGCTTCAGTCATATACAGTCAAACCTCCATAAGTTGACAACTCAAACGATTGGACCGAATTTGATAACATACACAGGTCTGAAACCGTAAAGTTTACATGGTGAAAGTTCAAGTAATTAAAAATAAAACGGTTAATTTGTAGTGGTGGTCAGTTTATGGAAGTGATCAAATTTGATGGTTTTCTGTAGTTAGTACACGCATACGGTAGCTAGTTGGAAGGGACAACTGCACCCTTCTGGGGCTCATCAGATGTGCTTCATTCTCAGATGATTCGGCGTTGGGAATAACAGTCGCTCAACTGGTAGTTTGCAGCCATACCGCTGAGTCACAAGTTGTGGTAGGACGTATTCGTTAAAGTTGTGAACTGCTAAGTGTGCTTCTATGCTGCAGATTTGACATAGGCCCGTAGATGCAAAGCTTTACGCGTTAAGTCAGGTATACCAAATGACACCGGGAGCCGCTCAGGCAATTACTACTAGGAAGCAGTTAGTAGGGGATTTTGCGCACCTTAACACCACTCGTCACCGCAAGGCTTACCTCTACTGCCATCATTGGTCTACCACGTAGCATTTCGAAAAACAGTGGGGCTGAAACGTAACAAGTTATGATTGATGTCGGCAGCGGGAATACGCAACGGAGCGATGGTTCACATCAGTGTGGAACGCCTTCTACCGGTGTGCGACCCCCTCATCTGAACTGTACTGGCGCACAGATCATGGAGAATGGATGGGACTGTTTCGCGAAACATTGTTCTCTCTAATGCGATGAATGCGTCTCCCCAGGAAACGAGAAGATTAGATATACGGGTTTTGCGGCTCTTCAGTATTCTGGAGGCCAAGTAGTCCGATTTAGAGTGGTTCAGGTAACTGTTCAGCGTCCTCAGAATGCTGCTGGCTGCGGGAACTGCAGCAGTTGCGAGCTCGTTTGACTGATTGATACTTGTTGATAGACAGTGCCAATCTCCAAATTCTTCTACGTCTTGTTGACAACGTGATCACTAGGGTGCTGAGATGTTTCAAAGACAAGCAGAGTGATAGAGTCAACAGTTAGAGGGATGTGAAACATGGGGGAAAGTGGGGATAGAAGAGGGCGACAAAAGGCAAGTGTGGACTGATATCTTGCCAACGCTCGCCAGTTATTGACGGGTTTGCAGATGAAGTAGTTGAAGTACTGGGCATGAGTATCTGATCGATGCAAGGATTGCGCCTCGCAGTATCATAATTGACCACAACTTAAAAAGTCGAAATAAACCTGAGTAAAATTTCTCACCCAGACTACATGGGAATCCGATAGGTTCTAAGTGTCCCTCCCTCACAATCTTACACTCCAAATGGTATTTTCCTTATCTGGAGTTTTCTGGTAAATTTAACCGAAGCTGGGAGTGAATTACTGGACGTCACTATAGTCAGTTGACTCTCGTGCTATTGGGCTCCCAGGTCACACGAGTAGTATGCACAGCAAAGGAGGAAAAGCGGAATTGTTTCATATCCGACCGGCGGCTCCAACACATGTGAATCATGTGGGTTATAAGCGGTTTGAACCATTGGAGAGCCCCGTGAGTTGTTAGTATCAAAATCTGTGTATGGTCTTAGATAAGGCGAAAGTTTTTCAGTTACCTTTATGTCCCCCACTCTGTCGATGCGTACATTACATTTTTTGACTCTTCTCCGTTCCATAGATACACATCACAGTGACCATGCCAATGGGATCAGAAGCTACCGGAAAGTCTTCGCCACAGAGTATGACCCAGAAGAGGATATTATGTTGAACACTGAGCTGAGTTTGGATCTGGGACCTAGTAAGCCATTTGAAATTTACTTTTCTTTAACTAGTCATGATTCGCGGAGACTATAACTAAACTTAAAAGTGAGTGCGGAATATTGTTTCGTCAAAGATTTGCTCTGTCATACTGCCTAAGAAACCCAGGGTATCCTGATGTTTTCATCGGCACGCGACAACCTATTTGTTTTGCAACTGTTATCCATATATAGCTTCCACCGTTAGGTATGCAAATTCCACACTCTGGTCAGTGGGAACTAGGGTTGTTGCCGTTTGGGTTACTACTGTCATTGCTGATGCTCAAATCATGTACGATTGTGGTCCGTTTCTAGACACTTTTGTCTCGAATGACGCTAATCTAAGTAAACAAGCTAGTCATTGCCAGTTTGCAGAGGTACTGTGGTGGCAACTGTCTCCTAGTAACAATACTCTATTGTGATATCATTTAAGTCATTCTACCCACCGATCATCTGAGTGCCTCGTTCTCCCAGTGGATCACAACCGAATTGTGTGACATGGTACCGGATCGAGACCCAAAGTCTTGTTAACCATTTCATGATATACATGCTAACTCATCATAGCTAAACTCAGTCAATCACACGCCATTTCTTCCTATTAGAAATGGTCAGCACTGCGCAACCATCTGACTCTTCAAGAGCTTGAACTCTAAACTCGACTATTGCCAGTCTGTTGTTAAGACCACTGAGCAACAGGGAGTGGTAAGGACCAACATAACTTAGTTACAGTCTATGATATGGAGCCGCTCTGTATCCGAGCGTGTGAGATTGACTAACTAGGCTTGGATATGGTGCATAATTACTTGTAACATTTAAATGACCCTACTACCTACTTGTGAGCATGTAGCAGTAGTTTCACGCCTCGAGGGATTAAGCAGAAGGCCTTTGAGATGTAACTTGTCGTGTAGCTGTTATTGAGTCTGGATAAATATTGAGTCATTATCTGAACAAGCCGGTCGTGTGGCAAAGGGGAGGTATCAGACGTGAACCAGTACTCCACGCGGACGCTTCGTTGGCATGCGACCGCACGCTGTTGTACAGCGTCTGGGGTACCATAGAAGTGCGTAAACCAATATAGGCGCTGGGACTCGATTCCTGGGAGCAGAGGTTGTATGCTTGACACCTGCTACATTACACTCGGTATACCCATAAAGTACAGAGGCATTTGTGATGTGCAAAGATTTGCATCCAGGCTCGGTTTTTACTCATGCTCGTGGACTGGTTCTGATTCCCAGGTGCCGACCATCAGTTCGCATTCATGGATAGGTGTTCAACGATTATCGGTTCTCACTCAGGCCAATCAGCGGAACTAGTCCTCCCCATGCACGCGAGGCAAAACCAATCCAGATCCATCTATCGATTCAGCGAGATAACTGCTAACCCCTTACACTAACGACAAACTCTGGGTTGAGGTTCGTTAGTTCCATGCGTGACCCGTGATCCTTGTTCCCCACCTACCCTTGCACTAACTAGTTGGATCTTCTAACCATTTGACCGTGCTTGTCCGAGGGAATAGCAAAGTTTGTATGTGCCTCATTCAAGTTCAACTCAGCAAAACAGAGTACTGGTTCGATCCGGCCTTCTTACGAACGGACCATGCTTGCGAATCTGCTCTGTTAAACAGGTAGACATTAAACGCTGTTGTTTACATGCGCCCTACGCCCTAAAGTATGCCATTCGCAACGATAAGGCTGAGCTGCCTCAGGAGCAGTTTCCCCAGTGACCCAACGAGTTTGAGAGTAACTGATAGCTACCGACCTCGTAGGCTCCGTTACCACTGACGTTTCCCCTGCTCACTGTGAAATCAAGAAGCTCGGTTATTAGACAGGCATACTATTTAAAATGGCAGCAAGGTCGGCGTTGATGTATAATCGAGAGGTACGGTGTCTATAACCATCTCGTAAGGGTGAACATGACCGCCGTCCGGTTGCAGCTTTTGAACGCGTGGCACTGCGGTGCTCCAGTCAAACGGAGGCAGATTCCGTTTACGACTTTTGAGGCGCTTCTCTTGTACTCTTAGCCGGGCAGATATCGTGCAAAACCTTGGATAAATGCTAATCGATGGCTTGTGTGTTGCTTTTACTTATCCTCTCCATTGGGTATAGATGAATTGCCGCCTGCTTGACTGGGATAGCCTTTTAAGGTGTTGTGATCTGGTGTGCAGCGGATTCCATGTATCCTTTTCATTGTTCGTAACACCCAGTATCTAGTTGCGTCAAGCCTGGTACGGCTGTGCGTTCCTGATTGTTTCCTCTCCATCCTGTAACTTGAGATTTAGCAGCTCGATCTCTTGCTGTGCTGTGTCTGGTACGCATGACAGACTATCAATTACCCATGAGTAGATGGATTTAATGAGCTTTATTTTAGTGCATCGCAAATAGATTACAAGACGGATGAGCCAACTACCAATGGGGAAAAGCCCGTGGCTGCCTGTCTTCCTCTATACACTCGACTGTGGTGTGCAATCCATCAATTCGCTTCCGAGAAGTGAACCCATGACAGCTGGTGGTTTGTAACACTGGCTACTGGCTAATGCCACTGAGCCATGTGGGACGCAATGGATCAAAAGCTAATTGCGATATTTCCCGACCCATCCTCTCCTGCTATGTAGCTTACTGCGCTTGAAGAGGATAGTGTTTGGCCTGCAATAGTGCAACTGCGGTCAGCAGTATTGTCATTACCTATATTATTACTGCCACTGTATATGTTATAGCGTCCTATGGCTGTCCCCGTGGAGACCACAGTGACAAGCAAATCCGGACACGGATGCCGCCAATCCATATTATAGTTAAAAGAAAGAAATGCAACGATATGCAATGACTATTTGATACCGTTTCTCTACAGATCATGGGTATTAATACTGGGAAGCACCGTTCCCAAGAGCAGGTGCAACGCTGACCGAGTATAGGTGTTTTAGCCATTAATACCGAGTGATCGCAGCTCACTAGATACGGCACCAATCTCGTTTCCTAGTCATCCTTCGCCACGCACACGTACACAAATTAGGAGTCGCAAACAAAGTCCAGCTCCATGGGATTTGAGCTTGTTGCAATACCAAACGGAGCGCTTTTGTGACCAAGTTTAGTTCTGATAAAACGACCACTCACTAAATATCAGTAATTATCCGACTAACATATAACATCATTGGTTGACAGTATAGGAAGTTAAAATCTACCCTTAGTAGTCAGTCCGGTCATCCACCCGGTAGCATCGGGCGTGCCAGCGAAGAACAAGGCGCGTTATGCTATTTTGAGCGGTTAAGTTCCATGGGCAGTCGCAACTATGGATAGTCCAGAAGCTCGAGCCACTGAGGGCAAGCTGAACAGCAATGGACTCGGACCCTCAGGGGTACAAAGATAATGTGTGCTGCCGAGGAGCTCACCCCAAATGAAACGTTCCTCCAGCAACTGACCGGAAGTTCGTCGTTCGTGCACCGCGTCCCGGTTTACTGTACCGGCTTGCATCGAGCACCGCTGCATCCGCGCACCTACACATAGCTACGTAATCTCCGACTGCTCGGGCAAGAAGACAATGGATAAATGCGCGCCACGACGACAGTAAATAGTCATGGCCCACAAGAACCTTGGGTTGTGGTTGTTGCTGTTGTTGTTGTTGGTTGTTGGTTGTTGTTGTTGTTGTTGTTGTTGTTGTTGTTGTAAAATGTCCTTTTGTTTCGACTGTTCTCGGAAAGACCGGAACGATTTTCACTGATAGTATTGCATGCACAGCGTAACCAACTGAATGCGGATTGGCACTGCATAGCACCGTGAAACAAAATTACAAGGTAAGCTGAATGATGGTAAGACATTTGAGTTGCATGTAGTGATAATGTCCTGACGCGAGTTCAGTGGACGTTAGTGTGAGTTGGGACAATAGGTAAAACAGTCTTCTGAGGAGAGCTCATTTGAGATCTGCAAAGTCTGAGCAATTGCATGGTGATAGCATTTGTGAGACGCACTCTGGAGAAATCTGCACAAGTTTCTCTGAGCCATTCGCACGTTGGAGCAGTTATACAGGACTAAAGCGAATATGTGATCCACGGAAGTCTCGCCATGCGTGAAGGTGACATCTGCGAGCAAACATTATAGTGACTCCTTCGTGCTGATTTTCTTATCCTCGGTAACGCGAAGCACGCCTTTACGGGCATGATCATGTTACGAGAACAAATTGTGAACAAAAATGTACAAGAACACAACATGTTTGTGATAACAGTGAATATGTGCATGGATGTGTGTGTAACTGTGCATAGGTGTAGCTTTGTAGCTTGTGTTGTATTTGTGCATGTTTGACAGCGTCGGCTATTTAAGAATAGACGAGTGGATGTAATTATCCAGCTATCCCGGGGCAGGGACGTTAGTTTGTGACGAGACACATTCGCCACGTCACAGTGTTGATAAACGGACGTTTGTGGCTTTTATAGGGAGAAAGCTTACCAGACGGAAAGCCACCACGTCCTGGAACACTGTCGCCGAACTATTTACTGAAAGGGGTTACACCCGAACCACCCAGCCGGCACCACGAGGAGGTTGTTCGGCTAGCCAGCCGAACCATTGGCCAACTCCTGGATACAGTACAGTGCGATTCAGCTGTGTGCTAGCGGAGGTACAATGCATCAAACTTTCTTGTTCAGAAAGGATAATACGTGTGGCCTTGCGTAGCATATAGAGATTAAAATACTCCTACACTACCGATGAGTTTAAAGACGAGCGTAACTTTTGCAACAATGGGTTGTTCGTCATCTTTGCAAATTGCAGTTGTCGTCTTTAATTTAAATGCTTTGAGAACTACAGTACCTGGCAGATGCTGATTTTAGAACTGGTCGCGTTGCTGTGTGCCACTGTTAGGCTACGGCAAAATTGTCATTACTATCCACTACACAGATCTAAGTTACCGAACAGCTAGTCCTATGGAAAAGTGACATGCATCCAAGAAATGGAGTTCACAGTTGTCAAATAAGTGATCTGTCTTAAGAGTTCGGTAGATGATGGAAAATGAGGTCAAGAATCAACCGAAGATGAAATGTCAGATGGTCTTTTTCAAAGATATGTTTGTTGGCATACGAAGCTCAAGTTCAAACAGGTCAGCGTACTGTGAACGCTTCCTGGAGAGAATTACGTGCTGTTTTCCATGCGTTCCCGATTAGGCACGTTGTTACGTCGAAGATTTATGTATATAGGCGTTTATAGCAGATCACTTTCGATACCTTGTGCTGGCTCGATCAGGTTGCCGACCACCATGTATGATGGTAGCTGGCAGGTTACGTGAGTGAGACAAACGCGCAGCTAGTGCACTAGAAAGCCAGTCAGTGCAGCGAGTGCAGGTTTACCGCATCTACACGGGCCGAGTGATGAATGAGGATTTGGTTGAAGTGTCGGGGAGTCAGACACATTTTTAGTCTCCAAAAGAGTCAAACGAATGACCTACACCCGACACTAACATGAGCGGCCGACACACGGTGTGATATTGACTGATAGGCCGAGCAAGTGGAACAGACAAAGCAAGCTTATGGGATGACGTTCAACGCCGCTAAGAACCGGATGAACAGCTCAGAAGGGGTTGGGTTATTTTGAACAAAGTGCAACTTTGTTCCAGTCAAGCTAAGAGTGGTCGAAACAGATAGGAATGAACGATGAGAGCGAGGCAATGAACCCAGGCAGATGATTGGTAAGAACCAGCCATTGAAAGTGTGCTTCAAAAAATAGTGATTCACTTTAATGTATAGTATGAAATGACCCTTCGTTCATAATTGACTGATTATGCATAGCTGTCTACTCTTTGTTTTGTTTCTCGGGTGGCTACTTCGACAACAGCCATACATCACCAGTCTATACAAATGTGGAACTTTCGCAATGAAATGTCTAGTAGGTGTGCTTGATCAGATGACCACGACATAGTTGTCAAAGCGTTCTGATAGAACGGAAAAGTATCTGGTTACTTCTTCGCGTGTAGGGCAAGCGTCCCACAGGGTATGAGTGCGAAAATGGTGCTGAACTATATAAAAGTTATCATGGTGACAACTACAGACTACATTGTTAAGTGTTCACGCGAATGAGAAAGTTGGATCACCACTCTATTGCGCAGCGCTGAATACATTGTCCTATCTTTATTGGGCCCTGACTTACCGTGATGGCGAACCCAATAGCGAAGCTACGGGAGCGTTGCCTAGGTTATTGCTTCGACAAGTGCCGATTCCAGGAGAAGGTCCATCGGATTCTACTGCATAACACTTACTTTGTCATTTGGCAAAGATACTTTCAGAACCATTTTGGTTCATCTTTCGCAGCAGTATGTGAGTTACAAAACCAAAGCTTCTAATGTACTGACTAAGAAACGCAGAGGAGTCATCAGGGATTTAAGATCAAATCCTGATTTACTTATCTCTAGGGCCGACAAGGGCCCCGAATAGGTACTGTTGGATAGCTACGACTACGTTTCCAAAATGCAGTCCATTTTGCAAGATAAGAGTAAATGCTTTTGTGAAACGGTACAGAAAGTTTAAACCACACAGGATAAGCTTGAAATCGCTCAATCGTTAAAGGAGTTGAAGAGTATGAACCAGATAGATAGCCTGCTACTGGAACAGCTAACTCCAGTGGGTTCCCATCCTCCACGCCTTTGTGGACTACCTAAAGTACATACACCGCAAGTCCCTCTGCGTCGATAATCGACATGTCAGTCTCTGCTACTCACACGGTTGCGAAATGGCTTGCGGGTTTGCTCGAAGCAGTACGCAAGGAGTTATGCGCATACATCGTGAAAGACACCTCTGAATTTGTGAAACGAGTAGAATGCATGAAACTTAATTACGAACTGATGCTCTCTGGAAGTTGAGTCACATTGTACGTATGTTCCATTGATGGAAACTGTCGATTTTGTATGCCATTACATGAATGAAAAGAATATAGATGTGGGTATTCCGGTGAGGAAACTGAATGAAAGAATTTTATGGTGTAGCTTCAACCGACAATGCTTGTTCAACAGACTATACTCCACAGAGCTTGGCGCTGTCTCGGAGTCCCCCTAGGACCACCCATTGCTGATATTTTCCTTGCTATAAGTGAGCATGAAACCTTACGACCCACCATCGCTTCGATTTATCTTTATTGTCATTGTATGGATGCAACGTTTATAATCTGTGATTCAAACACAGATGTTTCCAATCTGTTAAACCAATTAAAGGGTGTTCATCCAACCTTGAAGTTCACTATCGAAACCGAAAGAGATGGTAATCTAGCCTTCTTGGACGTGTTGCTAAGCCAGAAATGACGGTTTATCGGAATGAAGTATATTCCGGAAGGCCACATAGGTAGGTCAATATACACATTTTTCAAGCTATGTACCATTGAGGTACAAACATAATCTTGTTCGCTTCTTGTATTTTCGTGCTACGAAAATTTTAAGCTAAGAGACGCTAGAGTCCGAAAAGATCCGTATGCACAAAACGCTGCAAGATAACGGTTACCAGACACTATTCCTCAAAAACTATGCAGTGATTTGCGATATCAGTGAATGGATTACTACTGTCCATAAGAAGGTTTTCCTCTCAGTTCCCCTTAAAGACGAGGTTGCCTTTGATCTGCTGACCAAAAGAATTCCCAGTACAGTGGCTCCAACCTACCCGGCCGCCTGCCCACACGTTCTTGCGGAAACCTTTGCTTTTATGGCCCAAAACATTTAAGACAGACTTCCGCTTCAGTCCCAACCTTACATCTTATATCCGTATCCCTGCGCCCGTGCTGCGTGGTACATAGGACATACAACTAGGCTTCTGTATAAACGCATTGCAGAGCGCTTCCTAGCGGCTTTGCGTAAAGGCATCGTCAGTCGCCCCAACAGTTCCATCCCGGAACACCTGGTGAAAAGCGGACACCAAAGTAGGATCGCTGATACCTTCCAAGTACT
>CALYDF020000623.1:0-33003 GCA_944474145.2 Dicrocoelium dendriticum | reverse complement strand
AGCTTTTTAGCAGCCGTGCTACCATATGTTTTGACTGTAGGACCACCTTCAACATTCTTGGGGCACTTCCTTTTTAGTTCGGTGAAGTACGAAGCCGTGACGGATTTCCTTTACACATCATCCAAGCAGAAGGTTTCACGAATATAACACCATTGTTCTTTATCATAGGTTCTTAGTTCATGCTCAACACATGCTCCAGTTTCAGGAAGCCCGTAAAGAATTAAAGTCTTGCTTAATGTTTCCTTCCGGTAGTCCTCTAAGTTGCGGTTAACTCGATCACGCTTGCCTTTAAGTGATGTCTGGAAAGATACGGATGAAGCAGGGTTCATTTCTGGTAATACCTGTCAGCAGTAGCACTGATTCTACTTCAGTGGTGGAGTTCAGCACAACACGCAGTTGTCTTCGCTTTCCGAAATCCTTAGAGTTGGGTGAGAGTTGGGTAATACGCACTACGTGTACAGGTTTCAGTGAAACTCAGATTAGGTTATTAATGGTGTCCCACTGGTTGAGGTCATCCAAGTGCCTGCCTCTTACTGATGTCGGTTTTGATTATGGGATATTGGAGCACAGTACGCTTGGTACATTAGTTATTTTGTTTTACACCTTTCGACATGTCGCGGTTAGTGATTGAAGTACTAGGAGATGTACTGCAGGAAACCGGTGGTGCTTGCATTAAAAACATCGCTACGGTCCTCAGTTTCCGATCCAGGTGCAGGTGACATTTATTTCAAATGACGGCTCTTCTTGGAAGCAAACGTAACCCAACTTTTGCTAGTACTGGTTTGCTATTTTTCTACGCAATCCGTCGATAGATTTGAATTAGCCTTAAGCGTAGTTACTCCGATTGAATTGGGAACCACATTATGTGTGGTATTGGGACAGCAGTTGAGGCTCTGGGCCATTGGTGTTGTGTTGTTTACAGTGTTACTAGCCGTCCTTCTCGGGATAGGAGCGGCACTTACCGGGAAGGATTGGGTCGTACGGTCCACTATGCTTACCCCAACCGTAGTGCTTTTAGTGTTTAACATTTCCTCAGACTTGGCTAATAGTTGGCCGTACTTCTGAGGTAATAGGAGCGAGCTTTTATATTAGTGGGATAGATGTGCATTCAAGGCGGAACCATAGAGAATCTGGCTTGTTTATTAACTTTGCCTGACTAGGTTTTACTGGGAGGCATCTCGCATGGAAAAACTTACAAAACTTACAGCACTGGGGGCTCGCTTAACAACTTTGGAACCTGATCCACATAGGTCTTTAGACTGTGGCACACTGAGTATCGCGTTTGGTGAGGAATAGTTATGAACCATTTGAACAACACACCCTATATGGTAAAAATTTGTTACTGACGTTGTCGGCAAGGTCACAGTGTTGCAGTTGTGTGCTAGCAGACTATCTTCTGTGAAGTGCCACTCGAATGTGTCAGCGTGAACGTGGGGCAGATAACACGAGGGTGTGATTAAGAATTTTCGTGTATAATCCTATAGATCGCGCCAGGTGAATTTGGATTTGAATGAGTGACAGTTCTTTCGAAAACCGTTGAAATGTTCTATCGAGTGTAACCAAACAACGTCTCGGATGGTTGGAGGTACGCAAGCTTTGGAGCTTGAATATCGATGAAGCTCTGCCCGGAATTTAAAAGTCAGGATAAATGTAGAATGCACTGGAGTGTACTCGAGAAAATAGTAGCAAAAGGTGGAATTTTTAAAAGCACAATGTATAAGTAAAGATCCAAAATTCTGCGACAAATTGCCGCTGAGCCCCAGTGAAAAAACCACCATCTAAAACACATATGACCTATTATTTCTTCTGAAACGAGTGAGCGAAGTGACATGATTATAAAGCGGAACAGCGGTTACCAGCTTCCTGCAGGTCGGATTTATATTTTTCTCTGCGCGTGCCATGGTTTTCTAAACAAAGCACATAAAATTCACTTGTTGTCAAGATGTGAGGGTATCTTCCTTTAAGAGTTCGCCGTAGGGCAGGGGCAATTAGGTAGTCCGTTCCAGATGTGTAGTTAGGGAGAAGTTACACCAAGGCTATAAGTCTAGTGTCCCTGGCTCTTAACTTCAAGCCGCACCAAGGCGAATCAGGAGTCAGGGAATCTGAATCCTCCATGATTCTGAACTGTAAGTCGCTTTGGTAATACACAATTGCTTCTCCCCCCTTCAGTCAGTCTGTCGTTCCAAATGTGTGACATGCCAGGTAGCGAACTTCCAGCGTCCATCATTTCAGTGTATAACCAGGTCTACGTGACGCCGATAATACCATATTACTGGGAAACTTGTCAATCTTTTAAATTGGCCAGCTTATTGAAGAGTCCATGAGCATAAGTATACAATCTGGCTAGTTTATCGGTCTCTAGTAGACCACAAGGGGTTGCGGAACTCAGGTGTGGTGGAGTGCCAACCGATGTGAGGTCGACCGTTATTCGATTTTTGATGAGAAACTGCTACTACTTCCCTACCATGCTCTGGCCAAGCAACGTCCCAACCCATCCTAGATCTACGGCGGTATCGGGTACAGGTTTTATAAATGGTTTTGTAAATGCTTTCGTAATTGGACGTTGCGAAGCAACTGCAGTCTCTGACGGAATTTCCTTTGGAAAACTTTACGATTTTGCACCAAGCATGTAGTACATCCGTCGCTGTTTACCCGGATTAAAGCAGAAGTTTTAGGATTCTCGGGCTGCATCCTCTAGAATTTTGAGCGCTGGTGTCACTACATTATTCAAGGAAAGGTTTTCACAGACGAATCGCCACTGTACTAAAACGAAATTTCCGGCCTTTTGACTATCGTGTGAAGTAAGCTCTGGCACACTATGGATGAAGATAGCTTTTAGTCGATCTGGCTTGCTGTGCCATTTTTCGGAGTTTCTTTTCAACTGTCGCATATTCCACGGAACTTCAAGATAGACACGTATTTTACAGTAACCATGTTGCAACGCGTTTGCGGAGAGTAGTACGTCTTCCAATTCAGTTGAGTATCGTAGTGTTACTCTAGTAAGTCTGGGCTCGACAAAGTGTGCCGAATTCGGATGACGAGTAATTCGTACTAAGTTTGTGGGTTTAGATTTTACTTTCAGCAGAAGGCACAGTGACTCCCATTGGTTTAGGTCGTCGGATAATTTATCTTGCAATGTGCTAGCTGCTGATTCGAGTACGTTCGAGCACACAACAGTCAGAGCACTATTGTTAGATTCCTATTTGGTTGAGCTGCAAGATTTGGAGGCAGTTTGTCCTGACTTGCTACTAAGTAATGATTGCTTATTGTTAGTCTCTCTATTCCAGTTAGCAGTGCTTGTAACAGAAGAGACTGAAAGTTTGGCCTCGGGCGTGCAATTCGCAACAACCGCGGCTTAGTTGCTTGATGGTCTTGGGGACTATGGCTAGACAATAGACACCTGAGCTGCAGATCTCAAAGGTTGCTGTTCGGCTTCTTTGTCCTTTTTACACACAGGTGTCATCAAGACTAGTGAGATTTAAGTACACACACATTCCGGCTGGTGCCTGATTTTTGTTTCCACGGCCACTGTTTCCCGCTCGGGATTATGGTCACTGTTTACCTTGTTTTCTGCCAAAGATGGTAAAGACAACGGCGATCAGGACCTGGATATTCGTGGTTCAGAAGCAACAACTTGTTCACTATGCCATTGCCTAAATGTCCCTAGGTTTAAATAGTCCACACTTTCTTCCAACGAGATGACTATGTGCTCATTCGCTGCTCGGCTTCTGCTACCGACCGGTCGCATTTCTAGACTAGTGTACACTGGAAAATTGGGACGTTGGAACAGGTAGTACAAAACCAAAGGACATATATACCATTTTACAGGCAACTTCACGCATAGTGATAATAAGTTAGCGTGGTACAGAAATCAAACTAACGTATTGTGCACTCAAGTTCACGCGGTGAACCAATTCATTTTCTCCCTGAGGGGTTACATACACGCACTATCAGTGACACTCTCATTGGTCATGGGATATTAGCCAATGGGACTCCCTGATTGTAAGCACAGGGCTAGATGTATGCTTCTATGGGGACAGGTCTGCGTCTACGGGGGACAAGTATGCGTCCGACTTGGTCGACCCATAGCTTTTAACAGAAGGCAGACAGGGATGAAAGTGTTAGTGCTAGAAGAGGTCACCAACAATATGCCTGACTCTAGCTGATCAACCTAGGATGAGGTGTTTGACCGTTCTCCATCAGCCCCCTGTAACAGAGATTTTGTCGGAAAGAGTTACCATTGGTTCGTAGTCTGACCCGGCCGGTAGTAGGTGTTCCTGTGCCAAATGTTTAGCTCTTCTCACCGCAGTCCGTAACGTATCGAGCGCACAATATGTGATCGGTCCATGGTGCACAGTAGCAGTTGCACACTTAGGCACCAGGTTAGGATTGCCTCAGGTCGGAACAATATACCACATAATAATAATAATGGGCATAGTTCTCATCAAGCGATATGTTGTGACAATATTTGGCACAGAACATACACGCGCAGATGATATCATGCTTTTGCAATGGAAATATTATGTTATCTCTATATATGTCGGTCTTTCTGTCAAGGTATTTATCCCATATCTTGGCCGTATGTGATGGTAGGCGGCAAATTTGCAGTTTATGTTGTAGACACTGCGGACTAATTATGTTGCGTGAATTGGTGCTATTACACCCATTAGTCGTTATCTGGGTTTTCATTGAATGGATGTTCAAATGATCTTCCCCACAGAAAAGACATAATGGTGTCCAGGTAGAAGTATCTTATCAAGTAACTGCGAAAGGATTGCGCAGTCTCACAAAACCAGATGGTGAATGGCAATCAGATCCACAGAGAAGCATATATGGCAAGACGGTAAAATTGTCTTGCATCGTGGTATAATCAAGGGAAAGTCTGTTACCTATGTCTCGTGTGTAATTGTGCTTAAGTGTTAAGGTGAATCTATTGCATTGGGTATTACCATGACTCAGATTGTGCAGCAGACTGCAGTTACTTTTTAAGTTATGCAGCTAAAGCGGATAGAGATGGAGTTGCTGGCATCGCTCGCGAGAGGTTATGATGGAAATTTTGCTAACACGTGCTAAGTAAATTACCGTTGAGTGCTTTCTATCCATGTTCTGTCTGATTTCTTCATATTGCCTCAGATTTTACTGCGATTCTGCAGGATGGGACCATTGAGGAATTTCAATAGCTCAACTGCAACTGTGACTGTATGCACGCTATGAGAGATGTTAACTAAGGATTCTCTGGCTCGTGCTATCTGATATTCAATCTGTTTTAAGAACATAAAGGTAAAAGAATACCTGATTCCGATGTCATGGTTAGACCGTTGAACACAGATGTGTTCGCTATTACGTGGGATCGATACTTCGGGTGTCAATCGACTGCGACATATGATACTTGACTGTTGTGCTTAAAACGCCATCATCCACATGTCGCACCAAGTCTCAAGCGAACGCATGTATTCTTGATTGAGTGGTAATGCATTCGGAAGCTCAACTCCTCGGTATTTGTGGAGAAATGTTATAACGTCAACAAATAAATAGGACATGCCATGTTTGTTAACCGAACTGCTTTCATTGACACAGAAGGGAAATTAGTTTACCGATCGCACATCCTTGTTTAACCCCGCTGATAACTGGACGCGGGGAAGAGCAATAGTCGCCTTTGGTGACTAGTTTAGCAGGACCGTTTAAGTATGGTAATAGCCAACGGATTAATGTGTTGCGGACTTAAAACTAACCTATTTGAATCGGTAACCGTTTGTGTGTTACCAGATGGAAGGGTTGCTGCATGTTCAAACATAGAATTATTATGGCATATTTTGAGTCAATGGTGTCCGGTATGTAGTTCAATTAATGCAGCTACCAGAAGGTCTACAATCGTTAGTCAGGGAAGCAATTTAAGACCAGTCTATCAGCTCCAATGAGTTGATGAACTTCCTTACACATTTTCCCCAATTTTACGAATAATCTGGCTATTATAGGAGTGTTTTGGCTTGGCCTGTTATTGTCAGTCTGAGGTTTTACGCAGCTCTTGTAGCAAGGGCTGATGAATGAAGTTTTCCATTAATCTGCAAATTACTTGGATCCCAGTGAAATTGCAAACATACACAAAAGGAACAGGGTCATACCAGCCCCACCCCCCAGTTTCTTGGCGGATGGGTGTTGCCATAGGCTTCCAGACTTGAGCACGGTTGAATAGAATGTTTTGCTTGGCGGATTTAGAGGACAGAAACGGCACTTTAGATGGAGCCTTAGTGTAATTATAACTTTAGTATCACGTGTCATGTAGGTGGAGAAGAAAGCTAAATGCGCCTGGATGTCGTCTACCAGTTCAGCGATCAATGAAAGGTGCTTGTTGGTTCTTCGACCTAGAAATCTGACCAGCAAATTGCTTTACATGTCATTCGTAGGGTTGTTTGATCTTTGTATGTTTTCCCATCAAGTGTAATGCTTGATTTCGGAGATGAGTCAGTGCAGAAGTGGAATCATTGTAAGTATCCTATCCATTTTTAGCGCGCGATTGGTTGACTGGATTTTTGACTCATCGAATGTTCGACTGCATCTCAAACGTCACTGCTTCGTTGTTCTTGTGTTGCAATGAGGGTTATGGCTATCTGAAATTAATGATAAAAGTGCTCCACGGCTGTGCATGCACAGCTGGAGAGAAAGTAGACGTCCCAATGGAAAGACCAAATTATTTGACGGAAGGGTTTCCTGTTAATACTGCGTCTGGTGTAGTGAGAATGAGGTACTCGGATGGTGGCGATTTTAGCGGTGAATGTTAAGAGTATCATGTTTCGGCCGCTACCAGAGATGTTCTTTGAACGTCTGTCTGTATGTTTGCCATACCTAATGTAAACATCACGTCTAATGTGTTCGTAAACCTAGTTGATATAGTAACCCACTTTGTCCAACCCACTCTGACTGAATAAATGAAGGCTCTGTGTTTAAAAAAGAAGATGTTCCGTATGTTGAAGTCACCTACAATTATCCTAGGTTTGTGCGGCAACTGCGCTTCAAAATCGAAAGCTGTAATGATACAGACAACACTCATGATTGATGAATTTGGCGGGTAGCGGATAGATGTAATTAAACAGAGGCTCCTGAGACGGCGAACCAGAGAGAGTCAGGGACATTTTCAGAGGTGCATTTTCAAATCTTTCAGATGTACATATGTGATGGAGTTACTTGAGACATCTTCCACCTATTCTTTTACAGCAATCTTTACGAAAAAGTTGCTAAAGTGGGTAATTGAATCACAGCCTAATATATCAGCGGGGAACCAACTTTCGGTAACGAGGATTGCTTGCAGCTTGTTTAAATGTGCAAGCGCGCTTACGGAATACCGTTTGTTGATAATCCATCTGGTGTCAAACGAAAGTAATGAAAACATACCACAGATGGTGGAACCAGCCACTGTTGTGTTAGTCATTGTAACCGCGGATAATTTGAGTTGTAAATATGTGGGGGAGCATTGGGAACGAATGCATTGGTAATCACCTTGCGAGTAGGGGTAGTGTGCCGTCAGCGATCGCCGGTATACCATGTAAAATGAGAGGGTAGATTTAGCAAAGATACATTGTGATAGACTTGGCGCTGAGCTTTCCGGGTCATGTAAAGAAATTGCAAAATATCGGGTGCATACTTTTGGCATCTGCCGTGTATGTAGGGAGTATGAATGGCCGCGGTTCCATTCATATATATATTATTATAAAATTTCTACTGCATTATCTCCTGGCACAACTCCATAATATCAGTCGCACGAGCGCATTACAGCACCTTGTTTCGTAATATCACTGTAGCCGTTTACATGAAGTGTGAAACCGCAGACATGGAAAATGTGCTCTGATAAGCCTGCTGATCGTATATAACGCGTGCCCGCTCATTTTCGTTGCATTCCGGATGAGCTAAAGCAAATAAGAATAAAAATGATCCGCTGGTCCCTTATTTTATTTGCTTACGCATACCAGATTCAGCATATTCCGGGCAAACAGAATACCGTCGCTGACATTCTCAGTCAACTCCCCTTACCGAAGGTCCCTACAGAAGATTTTACTCCGCAAGAACTTGTGAAGCTTATTCAGTTGTTCAAAACGGCTCCAATCACGTCCACAGATATATGTCACGAGACAGATAGAGATCCGTTATTAGCGTTTGTAACGCGGTAGGTTCAGGTTGGATGGCCCGACAACACATCTGTCGAACTGACACATTTTCGCCATAGAATGACTGACTTGAACCTCCAGAATGGATGTTTGCTGTGCAGTGCAGGCTTGTGATACCTGAAAGATTGGGATCAGCCATCAAGAACGAGCTTCACGATGCACAACCAGAAGTTACTAAGATGAAGACACTGGCCTGTTCCTATATTTGGTGGCCCGGATTTGATGGCGACGTTGCGGCGAAAGTTGGATGTTGCATACTTTGCCAAGAATCTCGAAACGCTGTCCCCCACATACCAATGCAGCCTTGGACTTGACCAGAGACGCCCTGGAAATGTGTGCATTTGGACTTTTTCGGTCATTCCAAAGTCGAATGATTCTGCCTGAAGTTGATTCGCATTGTTGCTCACATTCTGTCCACAGTGACTTCAGCTAGCACAATAATCCAACTACGCACTACATTCGCTACTACTGGAATTCCCGAAACACTTATGTCTGACAACGGATCTGTGTTCACCAGCACCGAGTTTTCCACCTTCTTCACCTCAAATGGAATTAAACATGTGACTACCGCCCATTATGATCCGTCTTCGAATGCTTTGGCTGAAAGGGCTCTACAAATAGCGAAAAATATGATGCTCAAACAAACAGGTGCCCTATTTCGTGTGCGTCTAGATCGTGCACTTTTGCTTACCGAAATTTGGTGAACGACACTACCTGAAGAAGTCCTGCAAACCTAATGTTTGGCCGCCGTTTGCGTACTCGATTGGACCTGCTGCACAGGAACTCTGACAGCTGAATCTCGTGAAAAACAAGAACGAGTGATGGAACGCTTTCATACTCATAGCAGAAACAGGTTTGTAACAGAATCAGATCCAATCTACATACGCTTGTCTACAGACGACGGATGGGAACCAGTCGTTGTTTAATCGGCAAAAGGGCACATCATAGAGGCAGAGATCGAGGACGGCAAAATCATGCGGTATCACATGGATCACGTTCAGGCAAGGTCGTCAACATCCTATTCAACCTGTGAACCGAATTCTCCACCCGCAGTATTTGACGACATGCAAGCGAATGACTCACCACATGAAGCCGAAACGCCGCTCCGCAGATCAACCCGCGACCGCCGACCGGTTAAGCTTTACCAAGCTGCATATTTGCAGCTTGGGAAGAAGTGATGCGCCCTCAGCCAGTGTTCCTTGTCGCCACTACCGACTGCGAATGTACGCTTGTGTGCGTTGTCCATGAATACGTGTGCGGGTGGGTGTTTCGCCCTTCCTCTCATTGCGCTCATTGGCCAAGTCCCCTCCTGTCTGATCGGACACTGGACGTTACCTGCTTGCTGTTTGCATCGGTACGTTTCCTGTAGACACCGTTGCTTACGATAAACTTTCATTGCCCCGTACTTGTTCTGATTCATCTAGGTGTAACAAAATATACAGCGAGAGAGGCGGCCAACCTCTTACGGGCACAGTACTTACCTATATTAGAAGGGGTGCAATACTCGAATGCTTTTCCTGCCTCCAGTACCCCACCACCAAATTTACTCAGTAGCACAGTAACTGCAGGAACGGTGCTAAAATAGCTGCTATAGTTGCGTGCACACAGCCCTCCTAGAGCGGATAACGTTCGATAGAAACACTGCAGTTATCAGTATTGCACCTAGCCGAGCCATTTGCTGGATTCCTTCATCACTGTCTAAATGTGAACATATTACCTTCACGGTGGAAACGCGGTATCATCACTCCTATTCACAAGGAGGAAAGCTGATCTAAGTCCGTCAATTACCGCCCAATAACGCGTCCTTCTGTGTTCACTAGGGTCAATAAACCAATCACCGCTGAGTCACTGATGGGCCAGCTGGAAATCCATGGCATAAACTGGACGACGAGAGCCGATGTTATATATCTAGACTTTTCTAAAGCGCTCATTAGCTTGAATGATCTTATAATGCTTCCTAAAATTATGCTACATTGAATCAGTGATCCAGTATTAGGATGAATTGGGGGGCAATTGAAGGTAAGAGACCGAACATCACTGTCCGACCCAAGTAGAGTCAAGTGCGGCGTACAGCAGTGTTCGGTACTTGAGTCTCATCTGTGCTTCGTCTTCCCTAAGTACCTAGCAAGGTTTATCACCTAAAAAATTTACTCCTACGGCCGATGTTAAAATTTGGCGAGTGATCAAGCGATTAGACGATCACATGATCAAGCGTGAACCTTATGAATTCTGGGATTAGTCCGAATGCGAAACACGCTGCCGTTTGATGTGGACACTTGCCGGGCTGTCCATATCGGCCATAGAAACGCGTACATCTACAGACCCGGAACGCATGATCAGAAGATCACACCTCAAGAACGTGACCTAAGTGTGCATGTACAGGAAAATCTCAGTTGATCAAAAATGTTGGGTGGCCGCAACAGACAGACGCCATGCTATGATTTCGAGACGCTTTGAGTATGCGGCAGGCCAAGATGTCGAGGGCAGCTCAGCTATTCTTCAGGACACGGGTAGCTTTGGCACAGGAATGAGCGGGGCTATAGCTAAATACTGGAGAACCCAAGCACCTTTGGACCTGAGTAGACAGGTAAGGTTAATCGACCCAGAAACGTACGGTCGAAGGTGAGGACGAATGCGCTATAAATTTAATCCTACTGTCTCCTTAATATACTCCGGTCTATCATATCCTGTCTTAGGTTTTTCGCCATCTGAGTGCTAGAGCACACAACGCTGAGAGCAGAGGCAGGGCGACGCTAAACCACAGATAGTCTGACTCCGCTTTAAAAGAGGTAACTAGCATTTTGATCTCCTGCGGAGCGATATTCGGGACATTGGATTCATCCATCTTCTCTGATGCACATTGCGTACGTCGTCTCCATGTCAAATACACTATCCAGGATTGGCGACCTTGGCGAAATTTGACTTCACAGCGCTGGAAACCCCGCAATATCGGGCAACGGAAAAGGCATGGATTTGTGTCAACTTCCGTAACAAGGACAACTGGAGTAACTCGCAGTGTGCAGGAGACGCTGTCGGAGGCTACTTGGTAACCTCATAATAGTATACCAAATATTAAGCGAACCCAATCATTTGTGCCGAAAAATACTGCAACTCAGTCCGAACACCAACCTGAGAGTCAACGGCTTGAATCTGAGTCTACTAAATAGTCGTCCCGACTGTCGGCGAACTTATTTCTTCCTACCTTCATGTCAGTCGTTTGCGAGGATCATGACACCGCGCAATGGTTTTCCTTATTGATGTCATCATCTGATGGTCATGGGCTATATCTGGCAGTGTACATGTGTCTGAATATTGTTAAGCCGTTGTTGATAAGGAAATGAATGTGTATTAGTTACATGCGCCGGAAAGCTGTTCCATATCTGTGCCACCCTGAGGGAGAAATATTTTCGCCGTCATTCCACTCGGCTGTAGTGCGAAGTCAACTTAGTCTGTGGACAGCTCAGAGTTGTGTTTTGGTTAGGTTTCAAATGATAGTGGCATGTGTGGTGGGGATTTTTGGGATCTAATATAACAATGATAATAGATATATTTCTCAATGAGTGAGGAACTGTGCCATATTTGGCAAAAATCATGTTTTAAGAAGATGTTATACTCATGCATGAATGGTAGACCTTGATGTGATTTTCATAGCTTTTGCTGTTTCAGCGGTTTGTATTAACTCACAGGTGTGTTTCGACACAAGGTGCATTAGTTGAAATAATGAATTGTAACAGCACTAGGGGTGTATCATACAGTATGAAAATTGTTTTACTCCTTAGATGTTGTCTGGCCCTTTTGGTACAAATAGTCAATTGATCTCTCCCAAGAGATCATGGTCCTAATCGTCTTCAAATCTAGATAATTGGTGAGCTTAACGCGAAAGGACGTTGCGCTCTCACAAGATCTGATGGTGACTGGGAGCTTATTCTACAGGACAACCTGTCTGATAAGGAAAAAGACTGCAGATTTACTCTGCACCTGGGTACACTCAGGGTAAACTTCTTATTGCGTAGTTTCCTTGTTGAACTGTGTTGTAGTTCTAGGAAGAGCAGTGGGCGTTTTGATGAATCATGTTATTTAGAAGCATCGGGTTATGTCTCAATCTTCGTGGCCAAAGCAGATCGAGCTGGAATTGTTGGCAGCGCTCCCGATAGTTCTTAGTAGATGTTTTGCCTAGCAGTTGTTTGGTAACTGAACTTTGTACGCTTTCCAGAGATACGCTGTCAGATTTCCTCATGCTGTCAAAAATGATACGGCAGTATTTCGAAACACTGCGTGTGAGGATTTTGGAGAGTTTTACTCTGGATGCGCTTATGTAGATCATATGTAATATATTAGCTATTGCTTTTCTGGCCCTAGCCAACTAGTATTCCACTTGCACAGAAACGTTTTAGGTGCAAGAATACCAGATTTCGAGGTCGCGGGTAGACAACTGTACACCAAAGTGTTCGCCGTTGAGTGTAATTGATCCCTCGGGTATCAAACAGCCGCGAAACATTATGCTAGATTTTTCGTCGAGAACTTCATCATGCAGGTGTCGCACCATTTCTCAAGGTAGTAGAGGTCTTCCTGTATGAGCAGTAATGTCTCTTAAAGTTCAGCTCGTCGGAATTCGTAGACGATCTTCATTTCATCTGAAAATAGAAATGGCATGCTATGAGTGATAAGCGCACTGATGTCATTGACGTAGACCAAGAACAGTAACGGACCAAGTAAACTCCCTTGAATAACACCACTAGTGAATGGACGTGTTGGAGAATGGTGGTCGGCTATGGTAACTACCTGAGAACGGCCGCTCAGGTATGACATTGGACAGCCTGGGAGTAGGTCCTAAATTCTAAAAGAAGTAATCTTTGTCAGCAACCGTTTATGGAGCACTCGATCGAATAATGCCTTTTCATGTCCAGGAACAGAAGTGTGGTTGTGTGTCCTGAGTCAATATAATCCGAAACATGGTTTAGATCATGCAATTGGCAGGTTACGCACGATGGTTTGTCCAAGAAACCAAGCTGTGACCTGTCTACTAGCTCTAGCGAATTGCAGGGTTTCATCACACTATTCTTAACCAGTTTCTCTAATATCCTGGCTACTACAGAGGTGTGGTGGATTGGTCGGTAATTATTAATTTCTTGTCTGGAGCCGCCCTTGTGACGGGGGATGATGAGCGATGCTTTCCACTGGTCTGGAAAGTAGCTTGATCCCAACGAAAGGGTAAACATGTTCAGCAATGGTAACGGCATGTCAGGCCCTCCCAGTTTTATGACGGCAGGTGGGATATCATCGGTTCAGTAGAATTCATTAAATGTTGAATAGCAATGAGAGAAAATTCAGTGTTACACAGGGCGTTGGTTGTTTGTGCCCCAATGATTCCCTTTAACGGAGTCGTCGCCAGGCTTATGGAGGTAGCGAAAGATGAGAGAAAGTCTTCGCAGATTTCGGTTGGATCATAAAGGGACTGTCCGTCTGCATTAACTAGTCCATCGATCAAGGGGGAGTGTTTATTAGTTCTGCGACGCAGAATTTTAACAAGTTCCTTTTGTTTTTTAGGTAGAAATTTATCACATCTAGGCTCACTCAGACAGCTGTCACACGCCCGGAAAAGCACTGTACGCGCGTTTCATCCTTTCGGGAATCGTCAGCAGTGCGCATTCCATCGGACCCTGGTAATGCTCGAACACGCAACTCGACTGTTGCCAGTCCGTGGTTGAGACCACTGAGTTACGGGGGACGGCAACGACCATCGTAAATAAGTTACTAGGTGTGATGAGGAGCTGCAAAACCTTACAATTATAATACCAAATCTGCCGCATGCTACGAAATTAAACTAGAATTTTCCTGGTGTGCAATACCCAATAGCCGTAGACCTAACAGAACTCGAATGTTGCGTGTGTCTGCATTTTCATGGGTTCAGCAGGAAATACTAAGTTGAAACGAATGCATTCAGCATTAACTGGCAACCGTGGCTTCATTCCACGTGCCGGTAATAAGCTTACGCCTTGTAAAACTCTTCCGGCGTGTAACAAGCTGACCTGAGCTAATGAATAGTATGCATTTTTGTACTATCTACGGAGAGGAAATAAAAACAATGTGGTGTTAACGAACACAACTGCAGTAAGACAGTTTAATTGCGCACTTGCCTCAAAAATATCAGTCGGACACTATTGATCGTGGTAGATATGGATCCAAATCCACATATGTCACGCTTGGAAAAATCAATACGTCGCACGGGTTATCCCAGACAATTGTCATAAAAATCTTCTGATAATTGCAGATACCTTAGCCTTATTGGAGTGTATTAAACGCAATTTTTTTATACAGCACACTCTCCGAACATGTAGCTTTGCGTGGTTTCAAAATAAACTGATCGCTTGTTACTGGCGCAGCAGTTTTGGATTCTGCATTAAATTGTTGAGGGTTTGTGACACAGAAGATACGTTTTACTTGAATTGTATGTGAAGAAATAACAGCTCATCACTACTTCTCCAACAATCGGGAAACGTCTCGGAAATGCAGAAGCATTAGAACTCAACACGTGAAGTAAATTCCGGATATTGGAGTCAGCCAAAATGTAAAATTACGCTTTCCAGAACAAAAATAAAGTTTGGAAATATGTAGTTGCTCTGTCCCAAAACTACACTCTGTGATGGACTGTATGCCAGTGTTGGCCTTTCAGGTAAAAATAAATAAATAAATAATGTATATATTTACCGACAAACGGTACACGGCCCAAAAAGCGGGCGCGAACGATTGTATGGTGAATAGGTTTCGTAGTTTATGCGGCGTACATCATAATAGTAAAGGAAATGTAAAAAGAATTTAGGAGCATGGTTTTTTCCTCGAATCTTAGATTCAAGCACCTAATATGTAAACTTTACCGATTACTGTATCATCATTTTCTAGTTTGTGGGACTCATTAGTATCTAATAAAAGGAAGGGGAAACTAGGCTGTACAGACACAGGATTTGGTAATGTTGGTAATGAAATGTAGTGGGTAAGCTAGTTGTAATCAAATAACTGCTCGTATGATTTTTATACCAAATTGGTCAATGTACCTATAGTTTGCTGTGAATTAAAGAACTTCAACAATTTAATATATAGTGAAGAACATCTGTAGAGAGTTTCGAAATGTGACAGCTTGCACTCATGCGTATCTTTAGGGGTAGTTTGTTCCACAGATCTGTGTATCTAACTAAGCAAATATTCGATCGATTTTTATGACTTGCAAGCTTTGTGCGTAACAAGTAGCCGACATTACGCGTGGGGTAGTCTGCAGTCTTCCGTACTTCAAGCTTGGTGCTATCTGCGTAAATTCGTTTGTTCCTAATGTTCTAGAAGAGAACGAGGTTGTTCTTTAAGCGTCTCGGCCAAAAGGATCCAGTTAGAGTTCTCGACAGTGATCATAATAAGTCAGATTTGAGTAGCGCCCCATGACCAGCTTGGTAAATGATCGTTGGACGTTTTCCAGAGCCGTTCTGTCTTTCTTTCTCAATTGACTGTGAACGATAGTACCATATTCCATAGTCGTTCGTACTATTGTCTTGAGTGACTCAGGTCATGCTTCAGGTAGGGAGAAAGTTCTGGTGATATATTTGAATAACTATTTTGCTTTTGCAACCTGATAACACACATGTTCGGAGAAATTGAAAGAGATGGAGTACCTGATTCCTAAGCCCCGAAGTGAGTCAGACTTTGGGATCACGTTTCCGGCAAGTGTGATATAGCCTTCTAGAGTGCGGCATCTGTACGCAAGTACTTCAGAATTCCCTGCGGAGAACATCATTAATAGAGGTTCACCAGCAATATTTAGTGCGGATAGGTCTTCACAGATGCTTCTCAGGCACATTTCTAGTTGGTCTGGATGGAGTGAGTAGTCAAGTTTAACGTCATCTGCAAACATAAATGGGTGTCCATGTTTGATGGGGTCGCACATGTTTACGTAGATTAGGAAAAGTAGTGGTCCGAGGAAACTTCCCTGGAAGATGCCGCTGGTTATGTGCTTCGGTGCAGAATATTGCTGACCAATTCTAACTACCTGGGTTCAACCGTTCAGGTAGAAATCGAACCAGTATAGCAGAAAATTTCCAATTGCATATGACTCGAGAGGAGAGCAGTGACTTGGGCGGCACGCGGTCCAACGCCTTATGCATCTCCAACAGAATTATAATGATTGTCATTCCTTTGTCAATCATAGTCGTGACGTGATCGATGAACTGTAGCTGGCAGGTAACGAAGGGACTTATTGAGAGAAAGCCGTGTTGTGAGGGTATGATCAGATCCAGTGTTGTAAGATATCAAACAATGATCTTCTAAACTATTCTCACGGGCTTTGGAAGCAGCAGAGGTGTGATTTATTGGGCGGTAGGTTGACACTTTATTTCTAAGGCCACTTTTGTGCTTAGGCATTATAATAGATTGCTTCCATTGAGATGGAAAACAGCCGGTAGTGAGAGAAAGTGCGAAGGTATTTAATAACAGTAGAGCGAGGTTTTTTCCTCCGAGTTTTATAAGAGTTGGGGAGATGCCATCTTGCTGCCACCTTGTTGCCGAACTCCATCTTGCAAAACTGATTTCCCATATTCCCTCTCGGGAATAAGCCAATGCAATAAACATGGTTTTGTCTGTGCTTTGTAAAAACCTAAACTTTGTGAATGCATGACTGGATCAGAGCATTTCGCTTTATACAAGGTGTCCAGTATTTGCATACGTATGTGTCCCTACGTTTATATCCGTCGTTCTGAAAGATTAAAGACCAATGCTACGCAAAACGCCATCTAAATTGCTTTTTGTTTCTACTCTTACTTTGATCGTTTGCGGTTCGAACGACGAGGTCTTCTTCATACCTGAACAATTTTGGTCGAAAATACGATAGTAATAAACCAATTGAAGACGCTTGGAGAGAAGTTCCTTAGTAACTCATCGCATCCGTGTTACTAGCATTCGTTTTATAGGCAAGTCGCTTAATTTGTAAAAAGAAAAACGGCACTAGTACCACTGACACTACTCGCTTGTCCCTAGAGTTGGGCAATAGCAGGGAAGGATTAAGATTGACTTTATAGTTACTTCATATCAACGACTTTAGTGGGGAAAGCAAATGCGAACTTTAATGTAAGTGTGATATTTGGTCAACTGTTGCGAGAAAATAGGTTTTTTGTTAGATCCAAATTTATACATATATCTAACTAGAATCTACGATCTGTCACATTAATGTATTAAATCTAAAGACCGCAGAAGTGAGTAGGTTTGATCCATCAATGCACAGCAATAACAGTAATTTATGGGCAGATGACGAGTGAGCTGCGCAGCCACCTATTGAAGACGGCTACTTGATTTGGCAAGCTGGAATGTTGTGTGTGAAACAAGCACTAGCTGACTGTTAGAACTAAACTGCTAGTATACAATTCTGTGGTACTTACTGTCCGTTCTATATTGCATCGTAACCTGGATGCACTATCGGAAAGATGTCCGTTATTAGGATCGCTTTCAGCAACACTGGCTGCGTCGTATAATACGCATCGGCTGGAGGGACCGATTTGCAGATTCGGTGGTGCTCCGACGCAGTATCATGTACGCAGTGGACTGCAGATTTCTGCTGAGGCCTCTGAGGATGATGGGGTATATTCGCCGCATGGATTTGATCCGGATACCGAAACGGCTGCTTCATGGACAGCTGCGCGCAGGGAAGTACCACTTGCGAGAACGGAAGTTACGTTACCAAGACATGACCAAGGTGAACCTATCACGTTCTAATTTTGCTTTCAGTTCTTGGGAATCGCAAGCAGTTGATCGGCGTGCAGGGCGTAATCTAATCACGAAGGCCGATACCGAGGTGCAGTAGAAATCCCTCATGCATGCGGAGACCAAGCGGCAGCTGTGGAAGCGGTAGAGTCCGACGTAGTATATACCATCAACGTCGAGCGCGTGGTGCTGTAACACGTGCGGTCGCGAGTGCCTTGGTCAAGCATGTTTAGTGACGCCCAGCGAGGCAACTTGGGACCATTATCTAAACGACAACAGGTCCTGCCGAGAACATAAGCAGAACCGGCGCAGCGTTGGTAGGTAGGCTGCATGAGCTTCCGTTAAATTTACTAACCGCCTTCATTCTGCTCCTGCTTTTCTCAGGTTTTTGGTTCGTTATCATATCTTAGTGCTAACTTGTTACCTCTTTATAATGCCCGACTGATTAATCTACTAACGTGCACACTTCGCTTGAGCTAATTATGGTTAAGTTCGTAAACTATTTCGCGTTTAGGACAATTTTTTAGAATATCTTACTGATCCTTTCTATTTATCGCGCATCAGTTGATAACCAATTTATGCTAGATGCTTAGTAAGCGAGGAATTATTTAGGCATATCCAATATATTTGATATTGTTATTTCAAGTGATTGGCTGTTGCTTGAGATCCCCGGTGTAGCTGCACACGATGTGCCTGTTGACAAGGTGCTTACCTGTATTTTACCTTCTACCTCGTCCATACTGGCTCCAAGAAACAGTTGATTGTTGCTGGAGGGGACAGTGTGCACTGCCCTCGTGGCAGTACTTGTGTTTGCCTGTGAAGGAGTGTGGGCCGGCTCCGTTAATTTAACCTTGCTCCCATCCGCTTCTCTGTCGGTCTTATTTCTTCGGGTTTACGCTAGATATGGGGTGTGTGGGTTGATCTGTGTGTGATTCAGCGCTAGGCATACGTGGTCCCTCTGTTGGCGCGGATGTCCTGTGGCTGTCCTTAGGAGGTTGCAATGACAGACAAATCCAGAATCGGATGCCGTTAACTAATTTATGGGAAATCACTTCTTGTTTTGCAATAGGTAATACTAGTCAGGGACCGGTTAAAAAATATAACTGAGTTAAACAAACGTAACTTTGATTATTGCGAGATATACTATAGCACCTTACATCCATTATATGCGTTTAACATATTTCACAAGTACTCCAGAAATGTTTTCTATTGTCTTTATTTAACAGGTGCAGTTCATAACTCACCTTCATTCTGTTGTTGTTCTAGCTAGTACAGATTGAATTACAGTCTCGGGTGAAGTAATGTTTTCTCCGAGAGAGTTGCGTATGCATTCATACAACTGTCGTTTTCGTTCCATTATCAAACGTGCATCCTCTTTCTTCATTTTAACGTTTGAACATGAGTTCTTTTTTGACTCCCAATAGCAATATCATAGGAACAAAAATTACAATTTATGTAATAAGGCAATGTGCCCATTTTCAGAATAGTTTTCAAAAGAGATTCCTTACATATCAATATCCGTGATCCATTATATTGAGACATGTGAGTAGTTTGCTCTACAAGATCCAACGAACCAATGTAGTACTGCTGATTCTGGCACCATGAGGACCGAAATATTTCACATTTCCTGTGGAACAGGCGAAGTGATTCTTTCAAGGGATCCACTGCATCAATGAATTAAAGAGGAAATTCATACGTAGACATTCCAAACTAATTTAATCAGAAAATAAATGTGTGGTTAAAGCCAGTTTACACGTTCTTTTGTCTGCATTAACAGTATAGGATCCGACTTCAGGATTGCAACCTGCCAAATAAACTTTTATTTAATCGTTCACTGGAATAGGAACAGTAGGTCTAAACAAGTTTTACTTTATTTTGGTTAGTAACGCACTCTGTTTCCAACTTCTTTTCCAGCTTGGAAGGAAATTTGTGGCCAGTACAGCTTCTGCTCGCCAGAGGTTACAAAATCACCTAAGCTCTACCTGGACTGAATACTGCACATATGTATGTGCGCGTGTGTTGCAGATAACCCTTGCGCATTGCCAAACCTGCATAATCGTGCTGCATGTCTGATATTAAGATTAGGAGCCTGTAGCTGTCTATGAAGTGGTTCGGCTCCGTCGCTTTGACCATAGCCCGGTCGACTATCTACAGGACATTCTTACTGTGGTCATCAGGTCTAGTTCATGTCGGCTCAAGGTAAAAACTCTTTGTTGCAAAGTTTACCAGAGTTTCAAGTGAAAACTGAATCATAAAATGTCTCTAAAATCGGCAAGCCGTGCCGGCATCACCTGAATGGACACCTTCCGAGACTACTAAAAAGACACATAATACCGCTGCGATGTGCTACGGATTAAAACGGCCCATTTGTACTTTCTGAAAAATGATTTACCTTTCTTCCGGTGGTAATACTATTGAGCCCATTTAAGTTTAGTAACAAGCATAGTCCTTACGTTAAAATGAAAATACTGATCAGCTTTAAGTTGTTAAACGGCTGCTACGTTCCTGAATATGAACTAACATTGAACTATTCCGTGCGTTTTATATTCTCCTCTCGAGTTCACTGCCCTTATAGATGGCTTTGTGAGCATTTGACCAAACCGGCCTGCATCTGTATGATTACAAATTCTTAGAGTTTTAAAGTTGTACAATTTATATTCACCATTATTGTTATAGTAATATTCTCTACTCTTACTAATTAAATTTATTGTGCAGATATCTGCTATCGCGCATTATACGACAACGGAATGGTATCGATTCACCTCACTCGTTCAGTGTACACAGTGTTGGTATCAAGCGACAGAAAATCTCTCCGAGTTGGAAGTTGTCCTAATGACGTGAATGGAGCGTAAACTATGGTTAAAATTGAGATTAGGTTCACTAATCCCAGACCACAGTGGGCATTCAACAATCATTGGTTTTTCTCTTCTTACAGTTAGGCCGTCTGCAAATAACTTTGACACGTATAGCGAGCATTGCACATATATGTATTCCAATACTTTGACCAGCTACGCTTATTTCCCAAGAAGCAGTTAGCGGTAGGCAATTTGACATGTAACATTCATGCGGATGTAGTACCAGATAAGGGTAGGTTATTAAGCAAAATGAATGTTCAAGGCTCTTGTGCTGAGGAGGACTGCTAATAACATCATAAACAAAACCACACCAATAACCCAAAAAAGCAACTGCCGTTCCAATACCTTATGTTGATCACATTTGATCAGTTCGATCGGTATAAATACATACAATCATATGCCCCATCTTCCGACGGTGTGCACAGCAAAAAGCAAGCCGGTACCAGCGAAATTTGGGTTACGGTTGCTTTTAAGAAGAGCCGACATTTAAAATATACAGTATCCTCAACTGAATAGGAAAATGAGGAGCAAAGCTGAATTTTCCTGGTGAAAGCACCACCAGTTTCCTGCATTACATCCCCGAGTATTTCAATAACTAACGGTGACATGTAGAAAGATGCTAATTAACAACAACCCGTATTGAGTGTACTGTGCTCCGAGGTCCCAAAATCAATGTCGACGACAATAACGGGCAGGCAGTTGGAGAACCTCAAACAGTGGGACATAAGTAGTAACCTAATCGGAGTTGTACTGAAACCTGAACACGTAGTGCGTAATACGCGACACCACAACTTTAAAAATTTCGTGTTATGCTAAACTCCATCACCGAAGTGGAATCAGTTCTGTATTTGACAGGTCTACTCATAAATGAAAACTGCTCCGTCCGTGTCTTTGCAGACAATACATGGGAGGAGCGTTATGGAACTAACCGCAGCTTTGAGAACTAACAAATGAAACTTTAACAAGAACCATTATTGTTCATGACGTTCCTATACTGTAGTATGCAAGGAGAAGGAAATAACAGCCCGTGATAAAAAAAGGATTTATATTAGTGAAAACCTATCTTTGGTTGACGTGCTAGCGAAAGTGGTGAAAGGGCTGTGTACCACACCGAAATACAAAGGATGTGACCCGAGAGTGTTGAAGGTGGTTCTACAGTCAAAACATATGGTAGGGCGGCTGCTAAAATACGGATACAGGTTTCCCTGAATCCAGCTGTCAGCGCTTCGGCTGAAGACACTCTGCGATATGCCCCTTTGAGATGATAAGTCAGTCAGAGAATCAAACACGATGGGGCCCATAAAAGAACACGGTATCGGTAATGCGTCCATTGAGCACATGCAACCTGTTGAAGATAATATTGACCAGACACGTTAAACTGTACGTAGAAGATTATACACGGGACTAATTACGAGGATGATGAATAAGTAGTTAAACCCTGCCCTAAGTAAACAATGAAAAAATGATTAGTCGTCGGCCACTCACTGGACGGCAAAACTTCACGTATGCGTTGCACAACCAGAGAAACATTGCTTAAATCTACGAAACGTTCATGTATGTACACTAGGTCCTCATTGAACTTACTGAACGTCCGTTACGCCATATTGCGAATGCTTGGAACCAAAAACCTAATACCGTAAGTTGGTTACACCAACAGGTGACTGATGCTGAGATTGAGATAGCCGGAATCTCACTCATCTGGAAATACCGCCCCAGCAGATTAGGTGGGTCCGTCTCTATTACAGCAGCGATCTGAAACGCACAACGGTTGATGATCTGGAATCTCATGCATCCGACTCACTCTACTGCCGTCTCAGAATAAAAAACAACGACGGACGTCTGGTTCTTGTCATTTAGCGCCCACCAATATCCACTCAGAAAATGGATTTCAGCTTGATACGTGCCATGAACTGAGTAACACGCTCTCAGTACAACCATATTCTCTTCTCCGGGGACTTCAATCTACACTACCTGGTGGTATCAACATCACCCAGTGAATAGTTCAAAGCAGTCTTGCATGAAGTGATCGCTTAAATCTCCTTGCACAATCATGTCACCACGCCCACTAGATTCAGGACAGTAAACAAACCGTCCAGTTTGGACATTGTGCTCATGAATGAAGAGTTCATGGTTGACAGGTTATTGCTGTATAGTCCATTAGGTCTTAGTGACCATGTAGTAATAACTTTCTACTATGTGTGTTATGCATAATATTCACCTGCACACTCGGAACTAATACAATCACACGCTCCAACTTACTGAAATTACACGTTGACACATCTGCGTGGGCGTTTTCTAACAACAGTCCCCTTGACAAGGTTTGAACAAAGATTGTTGAAAGGCTCAGCGAATTCGTCAACAGAGTATCAGAGAGCAAGCCCTTTCGTTCCGTAAAAATGCCTTCACTTCTAAGGAGCAGGACTGGAAAATGCTTGCCGATAGGGGATACAGCATGGTGGACCTACAAACTTAACCCCGACACAGGGACTTGGGGCAATTTCCTGACCTATCGCAACCATTGCAATACACTTGTCCGTGAGGACAGGTAACTTATTAATAGTGTCTAGCCAAAATATTCTTGGCAAACAGCAAAACGCTGTATAGGCATGTGAAAAATCTTTGTAAATTGAGGCATGGCATCAGTCCACTTTTTACAACAGGCGGTAGAGTAAAAATCGCCAATGAATCAGCCATTGCCCTAGGGTTACAATACGCCACAATTTTCGATCTCACAGCCACAATATTTTCCATAACGTCATGTACATTACCGACTCCATTATATACAAATGTAATATTCAACACATCAGTTGTGCGAAGGGACTAACTCTCACTGCGCGATCATAGCTCTCCGGGAGCAAACAACATCTGCCGGAAAGCACTGAAGTTTGCGGCCACTAAGCTAGCTGAACCACTGTTACATTTTTTCTAAAGGTGCTAATATGAATAACACATCCCCATTATTTAAAATCGTGGAATTATTTCCCGTCTTTTATATAAGTACCCGTTTAGATTCTGCAAACTGTCGCCCAGTGACTCATCTCCCTGAGCTTTCGATAGTGATGGTAGCGACTTTAATGTTCCACCTGGAAGTGAGCAACGGTTGGCACCGGAGCAGCATGGATTCCGTCAACACCGGTCATGCACCGTTAACCTGCTGATTTCAAGAGCTAGTTGGACGGTAGTGGCTGATGATGGGGTCGTAGTTTTACTCATCTACCTGGAGTTCTCCAAAGCTTTTGACCGCCTGGATCACCGCATCGTGCTTCACAGGCTACAGAGTTACGGAATCAGAGATCCTGTTCTTGGTTGCATGAGCAACTTACTTTATCAACGGAAGCCTCCAGTACATGTTAGGGGATCACGCTATTAGCCGGTTGAGGTGAAATACGGTGTCCCATATTGTTCGATGCTGGTGTTTATCAACGTCCTGGCAATAATTATCTCCTCGAGTTTTCTGCTTTTCTCTGATGATGTCAAAATATGGCTTTCGATTAATAACAAAGAAGATCACGTTCTAATTCAACATAACCTGGGTTGTGCTTTTTAATGGTTATAGAGCAACCTGCTTCAGTTGCACATACCTAATTGCATCGTGGTCCATCTGAGTCACCAGCCGGTGAGCGTTTAGAAGCCTAGAGATCACACCTTGCTGAAGGCCTCCTAGAAGCGTGACCTGGGCGTACTGGTACAGGACGATCTAGGGTGTGCAAAACAAGCAGAGGTGACGTCGAGGACCGGCAATAAACACTTCGGCCTGCTTCGCAGAGCGTTCGGTTGATTTGAACGCTCAACCTTCCCAAAATACTTAACGTCTACGTGCGACCGCTTGTGGAATATGCTATACAGGTGTGGCACCCGTGGCAGTAACCGGATCTCGTTGCTCTCGAGACTCTTCATCGAAGGGCAACCAAGGACGTCAGAGGCCACAACACTAACTTTTGGGGGCATCCGTTGAACTGACAATACAGCATAGATTGGCCTGGGTGCTGTAGCAATTTCTTTTCATTCATCGTGTGCTAGCCTTTGAACGCTCTCCATAATTTTGTCACCTCTGCACCTAATCTGGCGATGTTTATAAAACGGGTTGACGATGTGTTGTCTCATTTGCATTCCATGTTATAACTTGTTAGCCTGGAGGGCTACAAAACGTTACTTACGCAAGAATTAAAACACTGTTTTCCTTATACAAATTTCGACCGTTACTGTGTAGGTATCAAAATAGATATACTCTCGGTGATGCCTTATCAAATGAGCTCCCTCCAAGGCTGCATTTGTGGTTTCAAATTTTTAAGGATATAACAACCAGGACTGGGAGTAAAGCGCGATAATTCGTGTTTGACGGCCGCCTAATTCAACCTCAGTTACTCTCCCATGCAAACAACGCTTTTCACAAGGGACGAAAATGCATTTCTCTTATGAAGTACCCACTGTGTATTTGATTTTCTGCAATCAATACTTCAGCTTTGGCTTATTAGTGGAAAGCTGAAACTCACTTGGTTCACAAAAAGAATGGAGAAGGCAACCAGTGTTACGGCATCAGCCCACCGACATTGGTGGCCCTTTTAAAGCTGTTTATGCTGGAAATCACTACGTTTCTCCTTCCATGCTCAGGCCCGCGTATCCCTAACCGAAGGTTTCAAATAGGGCAGAGATGCGCGTGCGACAGATAATTAATTAAATAACGGTATTGTGACTGAAATTCACTTAGAAAAATATTCTTATGTCAGCGATCACCAAATGGTTAAATTACTACGCTTATTCCTAGTCAGCTTGCTCCAACAGCATTAGCCCATTTGTCGTTTTGCAACCATTAAATTTAATGTGTCATGATAAAATATTTGTGTGTAGGAGAACTCTGCAAGCACCGGACCCTGCAGTTATACAATCGCGTAGGAAATGCGCGTTGACCATATTTTTCTTCATTTATCGCTTGTTATAAGTTGCTGCTTCAAGCTGCCTTCCGGTGGGTGTGTCGCTTGGCAAAAGTAATGCCTTGAAATTCCAACTGTACTAGCAGAAATAATGTTTGCCCAAGAATTATGGCAGACATTTTGGAAGTCAAAATAAATATTATCAGTGGTGTACTCCAAAATTAACTTCTACGTTGGAACTGTTTTAACAGCTGTTTAGACTCAGATAAGCCCACAGGTCCAAATAACAAAATCTGTATTTTTATGTCATTCGACATGAAAATTTACAGCAATCCTCTATAAAAATGCGTATTCACTTAATGAAGCGTAAAACATTACGCGTTTTAACTATGGATCTGCCGTGTCTGAAATGTCTGACAAGCGTTGGACTAAGTTGCCTCATCGCAATTTTACTACTATGCGAATTTAATTATGGCGTAATAATTTAAATTATTAGGAACGCACCTCACTGTCAAACAAGGTATTTTTCACCGTGCAGACTCTTTTCATTGCCCATAATGCCCCCAAAATTAGTGTTAATTTTTAATAGCAGTGGTGCAATTTTCGCCTAGCTGTTATTTAAAGAAGTAGCGTAAAAACAAACTAGAATTATTTATTTATAAACCACATCCAGTTAGAAGCAATAGGAATTATTCACTTGTGTGTGAAGCATGCTGCTGCAAATGGTACTTATCTCGTATGCAATCGGAAGAGTACAAAGCACTGTTAGCTCTTAGTTCCTATAACGGGACGGTGATGTTTGGCTAATGATTGCAGCTTAATACACGCAAAACCGTATTGTCATTGTGGTGATCGACTCATTTTCCGGTTGCCACACAAACATTGACATAATTAGCTGGATGCGGAAAGCATTTATCTGGTCTAGCACTAACGGCTGATTCATCTAATTGCTGTAGCTAGTCCAATGCTTCTGGTATAGTATATCCGCCGTTATCCGGCCCAAGACCGGTTTTGATTTGTCAGTACTTAAAAATATTAATAATTAAAACGTTGGAACCAGTAGCGTTCTAGTTTTTGATAAAATTGTTCAACGTGCTTTATTATTAAACACTGTACATTTTACCCGGATTTCAAACGTATGGGTTTTTGTTAAGGAGAATAGGGATTTTTAGTTGAAATAAGCAATCAGTCTCATCCAGCTAGTTAATTCCTCTTCTTTCAAGGAACTATCTTTAATAGCATGCATTTACTGCGGGTATTTTGTGGAAGACAAAAATATTTCTTTATCACTGACGCTTTATGCATAGGATTTTCGAAGGTTTATCTACAGTTGGATAATCCCTAATTTGACAGAATGCAAAAGATCGAGAAATTAACAAATTCCAGTGAGTAAACTTATGATATGTGTACGAAAAGTCAAAAACTGCGCTAAATACCCATACGTTTGTTACCATTTACTTAAAATCGTCGGTCTCCATATTGAGAGAAGCCATAGGATTTTAATACACGGATTAGTTGCGCATCGGCTCTGAAGATCATTTCGCAAAAGCCAAGGGAATTCAATGTCTGAGATGCTGTAAAACATATTTAATCCCACAGTGAAACTAAAATGTTGCATTTTTAATTAGCACGAAGAAACACACATATGGGCTGTGTAATTTATGGGACCGTAAAACAAACCTCATCAACTTGATCAAACCTAAGCTCTTGCTGACATGTTTTGGTAAATGATCATAGTGTTATCCACAGCAACCCACTCTCGATTTCGTGAATGCCAACAGATAGTTCGAAAAGGAAGAGTTGAAATTTTATGTTGGAATAACGGAAATAATTATACAAATCGTATGCACACGTGATCCCAAGGCACCAAAGTAAAACTTTGGTGACTCACACTGTACGAAAACCTATATGTTAGTCAGTTAAATATCCATCAATTGTAGGTACTGTATGCTGATAAACAGTCATCTGTCATATAAAAGTAATGTTTGCGTAAGAATGGTAAAATTAATCACAAACCCATTTCTCACTGCGCTTCTGAGAAAAGGCAAATGCGGTAAAACAAAGACGATACTACTAGTGCAATGAATATTGGCAAAATGGGTCGTGAGCCATATTTGTAAGTAAAATCGTGCTGCTAGCCTCCGCGGATTGCAGTTGCAGATTGACCGAAAAAATTGTAAACATTATGTTGTAAATAGTAACGGTAAGGCGTTGCATGTTCTTCTATGACTGTGGAATCTAGCTATCGTTAAGTTACTTCAAGTTGCTCCGTATAAGCTGGGCAATGAAATGGACACAACCAACCTTGTCCATCGTTCTGAAGCAAGCTGAATTATAATGGAAGCATATAAAATTCGGTACCGTAACAGGGATGATAGCTAGAAAACTATCAGATAAATTTACATTGTACTTAGTGCTAACGTCCCGTTTATTACAGCTTGAGCTCACTTGAAATCCTAACTTCAGCAGTAACCATTTCACACTGAAATAATACTTATTTATTCTCGCTACCGTGGTATCCTTTCCACCTATATGAACCCACTATACTTTCTTTAAGCTTTGCAAACATCAAACACTTTAAAAATTGAACGCGATTTCTTTTATATGTTCTCAGGCTGCTTATGGAGCAAACTTATTTTCGCATTGATTTTGCTCCTTTACTTTAACCGAACTAGGATACGTTTGCAAATATACACAGACACGCAAATTGTGTTGAACAAGATAAGCAAAATTATGAGCGAATTAGCCATTAGACAATTGGTCCAAGGATGGTATCACTCAGCTACACTGGAGAAGCGCTGTTCATATGACTGACTGCAAATTACTTAGTGCGCGATGGCTATTTTCCCCTATCGTAGGTTCGAGTTACCAATTAGCTAGTCGCATGCGATTCTTTGTTTTGCTCTCAACTGAGAGCGGCTACTGTGACAGTCATATGGGATCGGTCTCCATACAAATACATGATAAATAAATGCCATTTCGTTTCTGTAACACTGAATGAGACCACGCCAGCAAATATGGACAGCCCAGCTACATCGATGTTCTTAATTACAACATGTAAACCATTGAAAATAGAGAAATAAAGATCATATTCTGCGTGACAACAGCTAACATGTTATTATGTTACAATTCTAAAGTTACGAAAATGAGTTTAAATGTAATTAAAAGTTCACTCCGCTGTATACAGCGTGCATAATACAGTAAAGGTATTTGAATAGTAGCGAAAATTACCAGTATTTATAGAATAGTTTTAAATTTACCTGTGTTACAGCTAATGCGTAAAGCCTTGATAAGCAATACCATGATGTCGATATGGAAGAATAATTTAAAGGCACAATTATAAGGCGTAGTTTCCTGGCTACGCGCAAGCAATCGTATGTAGTGTTGTCATCACAGCACAAAAGGAGCTAAGTTAATACTTGTAGTCTACAAATAATTGAAACGATATTAAATGTCCTGGAGAAGAAGGACTACTAATCTAGCGAATCAGTTTGGTAAAATAGAGGCTGGGGTTATACGCCACCACAAAGTGTACCATAGATATAGTTATTTAAAATGACTGCAAAAATAAGCTGTAGAAAATAATGCACCTTGCCAATAAGAAACTTGTAACTGGGGGTACCGCAGCCACACGGCATATTATTAAATCTGTAGTCGAAAGCAGGTGAAGTATGAGAGTTTACGATAGTATGCCATTTAATTAGGATGTGGAAACAAGTTTTCCGGACTCATACCAAAGTAAATGAAAAGTATGATCGCTTGCGTTGTTTGAAAAGCGCATGAAAATACGCATCCCATTTATTGGGCGCTTGTCATCAGGAAAAAGCACATATTAGTTATTTACTTACTGTATAAACCAGCTGTTTTTAAACAGTTGATCAGTTTTGCAAGTTAATGACGCCGCATGGTGCGTTTAATGCTACAGTAATTAACTTAACCTGCTTTGGAGATTGAATGACCGATACGACGCTAGGCTATCCCATTTGCAATTAACAGCCAAGTAAGTTAGTCAGTTCACACTCATTTTTCTTAATCATTAACACGTAATGATATGTGTGGATATCTTCAGTGAGTGCCATCAACTGAAGAGTCGATTTGACTCTGAACACTGATCATTTATACAATTTTTCAGGCGCAATGTGAAAGGTTAGGTTATTTATATTTGTGTTTATTTATTTTCAGGCAAAACATTTAACAAATTGCTGTAGTAACTGCAGGCGCGAATGTGTTGGTCACGACCGGATTAGTAAGTTTACACTATTGTGGGTATTCAATCTTGCATTGAATGTGTCCAAAGCTTTACTTTCGGTTGTCTGATTACATCTAAGAACATGCTATGTTCTTGAAACGACCTTATAGATTTTAGGTTAAGTATTAAATTTGGAATAAAATTGAAAAACACATTTTCCAAGAGAAGTGAGTGATACTTACCTGGCGCCAAAATACATTGCTCCCTACATATTGCTATAAAGTGTGTTAAGCTGTTATGCGATGTGTGGTGTAAGTCTGCGGGTTTTCTTACACTGTATAGTAATCAAAGTCAACATTAGGTCACTGTATTAAAAACTGTATATGTTTCAACGCGTAAAAATTTCTACCTTAGGAAAATCAGTTTTAAGTTTTGTGATAATGTTCTTTGGAAAAATAATGCTACGAGTAATGCTTTCAATGCTGGAACGCTTACAATGAGATTGGTCGCTAAGGTTTAACTGGTGTTTTAATGATATCTGCATTTTTACTCTTTTGCTGAATGATTTCTCTTTTGTTGGCTATAGAATGTTCACTTTGCAATTATTTTCAAACAAAGAGATACATCTCATGAGTTGCTGGAAACACAACTACAAGGGATATTCCAAATTACTCAGACTGTTAGAACTGGGTAACATTGAGTCGGACTTGATGGCGTTGGCTGCAATGCCAGTTGGATATTATTGTCTGAGAAACCAAGTGTACGCATCAGTAATTCAAGTTTGAGTAGATTTCATTTGTATTGTACACAAGTTCCAATTATGTAGCCGACCTCCAACCTTAGCATAAGTACCTTCAAGGGAGTGCAACATAAATACGTATTTCATATCAGTGATATTATGAGTTCCGTGCACATCATTTTATGCTGCTCAAGTTCTGAACATATTGTTCAGTATTAATATTTAATGTCCTATAAACACCTGCTTCGTGGATGCGGAGTTTTTAATACTATAAACGCAGGGCTGTCTTCATAGATAATTTTTATAACATTTTTAATTGTTTAAACATGCCAGGTAAATAGTATTTAACGGTTAGGGTAATTGATGTATGCGCACTAATGACAGTATTATCAAGATGAGTAAGCAAACATTTTTACTGCAGTGGGCATTTTATTTTGCTGCGCATTATATGCATATTTGGCGTATAATGCGATGAAGATCCTCAGATTTTAAGTTTTCTTCGCATAAGTCCCTGTGATTTGGGCCATATAAACAGAAGACGGAGCAAGTGTACGGTGCACATAACCATTATTTCACACATCTGGGTAGAATAAAATTTAGTAGACGTATTTGGTGAACATAACATCATTATGCTCATTGTAATATACGGATCTTATTCACTTAAATAATTTATTAAACAAAAAAGCCAACAACTTTTAGTCAGCGGTTGAAACGAACACTGTCAAATAGTTATTTTGAACTGACCGAGTACTTAAGCAAAGCCAACTAAAATACTTTAAGTGTTTAGAGTAAAGTAAACTAGACACTTCAATGCTTAAATTTATAAAGCAGGTATCTAATACGTTTACTGCTTCCAATTTGCAAAATCCTGCTCCTTTGGAAACATGATCTCTCAATAATCTAGCAGCTCAAAACTTTTACACGTACTGCTTATCAAGCAGCAAAACGAGCTCATTTTAGTTAAATGAGCACCAGTGGAGTCAATTAAAATTATCATACGAAATAAATTGAAGTGTCGTATTTGCTTTAATAAAAATGTGAACAAAACCTATGAAAATGCTTTAGAGAACGTTCAGTAATTACTCACAATATGGCACACATTAATAATGAAATGTGAATACAAAGACGTTCGCTAACTTCAGTTTGGTCACTATGACGTTAATCACAGAAGAACACACCCAATTTTTCTGCAGCGCCATGTATTTAGCTACTCTATTTATCTACTCTATACGTTATTTCCACGGGTACTTTATGCCGTCCAGATAATGTAAAGCCATTTACTTGATACCGAAACCCTAATACATTATTACTTTGAAATACGTTACCAACGTTGCACAGCGAAGTGGACGGCAGATAATAGCTGCCGATGTGTTTCCTGATACTAAGCGTTAGCCGGAGTGATGCGTGTTGACGAAAATATTATTTCAATACAATTCATTTAATCGCCTATTTACTATAAAAACAAATAATAGTCAAAAAGCTTATAAACAATATTACAAAAATAATTAAATAAACGTTTTATTCCTCAACAATGCGAGGTACAGACCAATTGGGTGGTCTTATCAACATGTACAACGTGATCGCATAATATAGTTGATTTTTCGTCTTTTGATCAATTGTTCCAATATGGGCTTTTGAAGTGATTAGCAGTTTGGAAAAAGTAGAGAGATAAAGAAAATGGGAACAATAATAAATGTAGATTTCACGGAAAGTTCAAGTAAAGTAACACGGTCATCCATGGAACTGTCCCCAGGGGACTTGCTTCCATGCAGGTTATTCCCACGATGGGTTTCACCCTCACTTCCATGCTCCAATCGGCTCTGTGCCTGTGTGGCAAAGATACTAAATAGGCCATCAGAACTGGGTACCAAATGTCTTCTTTTTAGGGCTGTTTTATGCAGACATTATAGGCGATGAAACCTCAGCCCATTCCGTCATGCGCATCAATCAAGTATGGCACCTTTTTTGTTTTAAGCCAGTGAGTCAGTAGTAATATGATTTGCATGGGTATACTTTTTATTTTGGAAACTGTAATCCGTCACCACAAGAGATCAGCCCAGTCAAGACCAACAGTGAAACAAAGAAGATAAATTATGAGGAATTATAAAGCATAATAATGAATACAAACGCTTGCCGATAGGCCAATGACAATTTGATGGGAAAGCTTGGCGAGTGAGGACGATGGTACAGAGACATCAGCTTGAAAGGCGTAGTGCATCTACGAACCAGTGCGTCAAAGGAGAAAACAGAATTGGTTAGACGGATTGATAGGAGAAAGATCGTTCTCAAATACATACTCAAGAATTTAACTATATGTAGATAACCTTATAATATTGAAACAAATAGAGGATATGGTGACTTTCATATGTATCCAGGACCTTTCTCATACAAACCATCTAGAGTCACCGTTTGGCTTAGTGTTGACCAGATATTTGCAACAGTCAGGTGAATATTA
>CALYDF020000622.1:0-32878 GCA_944474145.2 Dicrocoelium dendriticum | reverse complement strand
CAGTTGACTTCTGCAATCAGGTGAGCGCAACATTGACAGTCACAACATTCTTGATTTTCTTTGCCACACAGAGGTTGTCTATTTTATAAGCATAACATTCTATATGACTAGAATGTACACGATAATAGCATTAAGCAACTTGTCTTAGATAGTGCATGTATATATATATATATTAGTAGAAGCAATGGCTTAATTAAAGATATACTTGCAATCACTGCATCCACAAAACTGAGGCTACCTTCACATTTTTCGTTTCAGACACAATTATGGATGGCTGAGGGATTTGATATCATGTATAGTTCATGTCGGCTGCAAAGCACAGGCAACTTTGATATCAATGGATTGACGACTGCACTATATCGGTTGAAGCTCAAAAAAATCTTATATGCAATGGATGCAAATTCCTATATAACTCAAGTTACCAAAATGATAGACGCGTTTAACAGGCCCTTCCACAATTGTCCATTCAACGGATTTATCTTTTAAAGCTGATGTAAGTTAAGTGGACCTGTATAACGTAATCACACTGCATTTCAGACATCTTTTGACCCATTCCTCATAGTTTGTGTAGGCTTTGTATAGCATTGAATGACGCAAACGAAACATACCGATCATCAGCAAATTACAAGCTGGCCAACAGAATGGCTTATGAATGTGCTTGGTTGTCGCTCCTCCCAAAGTTGACACCCCTTGAACGGTTTCATTATTTGTTGAACTACTTAGACAGCGGTAGTCTGAGCTGGGAGTGAAATGATTGCCCAAAGATTGACGGTTGGTGCTTATATCACCAGACCAATAGGATCATTGATCAACGCTTGGAAATAATTTAAAATTTTGAAGTTGTTCTTGTAGTACACACCGTGTGGATGGGTTACGCACGTAATCTCTATGCGACATCGGTTCGGTTTAAATCAAAACTCGGCCATTCCAGTCACGATTGTGTCAGAAGCTATTTAGCAACATTTTATATCGGTTTGGGCAAGTGTCGATAAACGTTCGTTTAAAGAAAATGTGTTTACCAGGTCAACTGTCTGCAACAGAAACACGTGTAGTACATTAAAGTCACTTCTGCAAAAACCTAATCATATTGACGATAAAGTAGGTTAGAATTACACCTGTAGTAACATGCCCAGGGGATGGTTTGTTATTTAATTAAAATCCTGTAACATGGAATGTGGTCGTCTTATGACTTCATTCCTTAAAACCAGGACTGAATTTCCTATTGAAAAGCAAGGCTTAAATTGGCACAAGTGTTGGCACGCTTGGTTGATTCTAATCACCAAATCAACACCCGCCAATCTTTCCAACCCATTTACCATGTACCTGGACGTCTTTCACGTGCGGTAAAATGTCGCTTACTAGCAGCAGCTGAGGCAATTGCTATCCGCCACCAGAACCCAGACTTATGTGCTCAAAAACGATTCGTTCAGATTCTGTGTTTGCCCTGGCCCTCTATCACAAAGATTCGTTGAGGGACATGCCGCCGATTGTCCATCGATCACTTCTGATCTGTTTTCCAATGACCTAGAAGTTTGAACTCTACCATTATCTGCTGTTTTATGTTAATCTTATTCCTATCAGTTGTGATGTTTTAGCCTGACGAGAGCCACCGAAAACGAGCTTGTTCGCTGACTTGTCGTTCTGATGTCCACGCCTGGGATATTTTTCCACTTAAAATACTAAAATCTACTCCTGCATCACCGTATGGCTTATCCCCTTCAGATTCTGCACATTAACATAAAAAACGTTGGTTTCAAACATACAAGTACAATGCAAGTATTTTCTGCCTATGGACACTAGAATTATCAAACCTAATTTTAAGGTTCTTTGCACATTAGCCAGTTGTGTCCATGGGGTTACTCCTCCAGTTTTGAAAGCTGCATTTGTCACATGCGTGTCTATACTTAGACAAAGCTTTGGTGTTCAAATCCCGCTATGTTACGATACAAAGTCAATGAGATATGTCAATTTTCTTGTCTGCAGGAATATATACTATTACTCAATAAGCTGACTTGCAGATGAGGTATAAGGCAGCGTCTACTAGGTACAGAGTCAACTGCTGGGTATAAGTCATACTAAATGCACCTAGACAAAAAGCGTTACCTACTTATTTTAAGTAGGCAAGTGAAATTCAAGAAAATGCGGAGTGCCAAAGAAGCTAGGAATTTCAACCAGCCACTGGAACAGAAGCAATCAGAGTATGCAGGTAGTTACCCTAAGGAATCGTTGCAGAGCTTTCTCATGTGATTTCAAACTGAGAATAATCGCTATTCTCAAAATGGTCAGACTTTCCCTTTCCCTTAAATGTAACGGCTTTAATGAATGTTTAATGCATTCTCTCCGTTGCTCGCAAGTAAAATAGCTTAGAAGCCTATCTTAACACTTACCGAATGACTGTTTTGTTCTGTAACTGGCTCTTTGTGCTGCGCATTTTATTGATCCACTTCATGAAACCAAACCTATGATTGTTATCAGTGTGCGTCGTCGCACAACAGATTATCACTCTGCCATTAGCAACGGTGGTAGCTCGTCATAACGTGTAAGCTTACTGGATTGCAGCGCAACGTATGCTTCACTGCCAAGAAGGCTCCTACCGTTGCAGAGGAGAGCTGGCTTGCAAGTTCCGCTACTGCTCCTAATGACCAAATTGTATAAGCTGCTGGCGAACTGACGCTACCTACTTGCGGTCAAATGGTTGTTTCGTGAAGCGGACTAAGGGAAAGTGTACTACTGACGAGCTCCTGAGAATACGAAACGATCGCCTGGTGCTGTTCGTGAATAAAGGTTTGCTACTTGGGGGAAAAAGAGATAACACGTATTCGGTTCTTTAGCCGCTATCCGGACGATTCCGACGCCCAATAACTTAATGTATCAGCTCCGCACATTTTTCCAACTGGATATCAGTATACGAAAACGCTTCGTACATATTCGCAGTTCGCTTCCTGTTAATACCTCGAAACTCAGGATTGTGTTGCAAGAAAATAGCAAATTAGGAAATCGACAACTTATTAGCAGGCAAAATCAATGCGTTGTGCGTATTGAATGCAAGCTCTGACTGAGCTGTCTAAGTGACACCAACTACCCAGTCTGAAAATTTCACATCCGCCTCTTGAGATTTTTCTACGATGCGTTTTCCTGCATAGGTCAGCGACATTAAGTTAGGTTTCAGAAGTGATTTCAATATAAACGAAGGTTAATGGCATTCATGTAGTAAATATTTTGTGGGCATTTGGCGTTATATAAGCCTAGGCCGTTTGCTGTAAAATTTCATTATGTGGTTGCTTTTGTAAAGAACCGATAACGCCACATTTGCTCACCAGTCGAATGAAAATCCACGAGTTACGGTCACTAAATCTGCTGGTGTGCAAATGGGTAAATAGCAATGCTTGTACCGATTAACTAAGACATTTAGAACAGACAATTCAACTCTCTGTTTTAGTAAAGGTCTTCAAGCAAGCAAGTTCACCCACCTGGAACGCATCCAAAAATATGGGTGCTGGTGTTTATAATTAATTGCCATTATCTGAAAACAAGATGAACGAAACATCTAACAAGATACGATAAAAGTAAAATGCGGTAACCTACTTGAGGGCTCATGTATTAAACGTTTGGTATTTACCTGCAGTTCAACAAATGAAAGAACTAAATGATAAATGAGTAACCTCACATTTACCAGTCAGTCGCACCTTTGTTATTCCTATGTTTATACATAAATGCATAGTATTTGTTTGTGCGTTGTAAGGAAACTGAATCTTTAAAGGTTGTGGAAAACTTTTAGTATAAATTGTGTTAAATGGAATAACGCGGCCCTTCAATGCTGCTTCCAGGATGCGAAAGAAACGTTAACCTCGATCAAGTACAAACAAACTCAAAGCATACTCCGATTCAATGCTTCTATGCAACTATTTTGGTGTTTCTTTTAAACTTTCACGCCATCGTTTTACACGAAATGATTAGTCGGTGTTTATCCTTACTTTTGCATCTATCTATTCATTCCGTTCAATAATGTAAACATCTAAAAACACATTCGCATCTGCCAATTTGCTTCCTTTCTATGTGATATTTCATCTCTCAATATGTCAAACTATAATTCTTTCAACTCCCATTTTTCCACACAGGTATTCAGCAATATTTCGTGGCCTAATGTTAACGTTTAGTATATAGTGCTGTGATAATGTAGCAAAATCTCATGATTGAAAATAAATGTGTTTCGTTGGTTATGTACTGCTGGCAACATTTTGATTGAAAACTTAGCTGCTCCGCATTCATGTTCGCATGCCAACTAGTGTATGTCACGCAACTGACAAACTTCAAGCAAAAGTAAATTCCTATCGAAATTTTAAATCTGAGGATCGAATCAAGGGTATTCGTGTTCAAATGAAATGCTCCAGTTCAAACCTATATCATAAATATCAGGTTAGCACCACAGGTTTTGAAGATGGATGTGCCATTTGTTTTCTGGCAAACATGGAAATCCGATTCGATGTTAACATGGATTGTCAATAAAATGCATCATTTCCTCTTACATAATGATTACCTTGTTAGATGAATAGTCCCTCAAGTTTAACTGTGAAATGAAATAATAACTTATACCGACCTTATCGTATTCGTCAATTCGCTGACAGTTAGAAATGATGAAACAGGCTTTTGTCTGACTCTATGTTAAAGCATGCACACTCCAGTAACTAAGGTTTCAGCGTATTAGTATATACGACAAGCTATTAGTAGGAGTTAGATGTATATTTTACCTAGGTCAATTGCTCGTATAAGCCCAATCACTTTTACTCACTGGGCAATGCCCCCTTATAAATAAAGACGAAACTGCCCATGCTAAGAGTAAGTTAAGTTATCTAACTTTTAAATATTTGGCTACCGTTCTTTGCAAATGTATGGTTGGTTGAACGTGGAGCAAACGTTATGCATCGTGTAAAGTGAAGGAAAAACATTTAACTTCCAGTATTTGGCGACAGTGTATTTTAACACCCTATTAATTTGATCGTCCGTCTGTTTTACTTACTTACAACCTGTCCACCTAAGTTTATTGTTGGTGGTACGCTAACTTACTCCGAGCTCTTGCTAATCTGCTACCAATTACTCGCAGATCTGCCTAAAACGCATTGAGTCCGGCTGCGATATCACTTCACAATAATCGGCCTCCTTATCAGTGAAGCCAATTTTCATTTATACATCTAAACAAGAACATAGAAACAAAAATACTGCTTGATCGTCGTTGCAAATAACACCTGAGTAACCTTATATGAGTGCAGCACCTCATATATAAACCGGTATACATTGACTTTTCCTCAACTTGGCTGAGAATACCGAAGCTAGCGTTATTTATAAACCCATCACTCCTACAATTGAGGACGAGTTACTGCCGTTATATTTATCCAGTAGAATGATAAAGAAGCGCGGTACAGTGCGATGTTGAAATTGCAATAATTTCGTTTACAATGCGCTTAGTCTTATACCGGATGTTGCAGTTGTTAAAAGCAACGGCAATAATCGCATTCCAACCTTACCAGAGGATTGCATTAAATATAGTTAGCTTAAAAATGGGTCAACCCTATTCGTACTGTTGATTACAATATCCTCAGCAATAGTAGAAAAAGTAACAGTTATTCAAGTGTTAAAGGAATAGATATGCTCTAGGATATCTGCTTAAATCAAAGGTGGAATTATACTCTACGAAACGCCAAATCTTATTAATAACACCCAATCACATCTGCTCTCATCCATCCGAAATACACAATAGTTCAGATTAGCTGCAGCATTTTTGCAGCGGATATGTGAGCTGTTAACGTACCACTGCACCCAATCCTCGCCATTTTTAATTATCTGCAAATGCAGCGGAAATAAGAGCTAAAGGACCAACGGTTTTGTGTGCAGTGAATAGAAAACCGTGTATCACCCAGTGGCAGATAGTATAAGAGTTGACAGATTTTGCTACCGGTTTAGTGATACTGATATCGCAATCTCGGAAATGATGAGATGTGGCGGCGGAATTAGTTGCTAGACATTCCGCTTGTTCAATAAACTTGCTATTTTAAGCAATGGATTAGGGTCATTTGGGATACAGGTCTCTACTGTATTAACACATGGGATTCCTTAGTTATACTTTAATTAGGTATGTGAAGCCTGAATAAGCTGTAATATCGTTAATCTGTTTAAAGGTTTTGGGAATGACCTTTATCTGGTGTTCGTGCTGTTTGCTCTACAGAAGCAACCTATTTTCATTGTTAGTTTGTGAAGGCGAAAGCATATCGATTATTTGTTTCGTATCACGTAAAATGTCTCTAAATACACTATTGGGCTAGAAAAGTGAACAAAATATTTGCAGTCAGCATAGTGTACTAAGGTGGCAACGTCTTTCGAGTTTATTTTATCAACATTGCACGAGTGTTTTAAGGAGATTTCTGGCGTATGAAATCTTTGTTCTATAACTGACAGCACTGTGGTCAGTGCCCTAGAGACAACACAAAACACCGTTATCAGGAAATGTTTGTTAGCAATGGGTATGATGTCTTTGGTTTCGAAGGATAGTTTTGAAGTCCACGTTGTGTGCTTGGTTTGAGACAAGCAATCACAACGTTGACAACGATTCTCATTGAAGTGAATCTTGGTCTTTTGTCACGAGGACCACAGCTGAGGCAGATAGAAATTAAATGTTGCAAGACCGAAAATGACTGCATTCCTATGACGCGTTTCTAGGTGAACTCCTTGCATCCGATAGAGATGACAGGCATTGAACTCAGGACTATTGTGATGTTGTTGTGACCTCTAATCCTTAGCCTCGGAATCTTGACGGGCAACATTAAACGCAATGAAAAATGATGGATAATTAGGGTCATGTTCATAGTGCAACCAGATGGTCCCAGGCTCGGTGCTTGCTATCTCTATCTGATGAGAGGAAATAACCATGAAACGCGCCTTAGGAGTGAAGTGTATTCGGGCTGACAACATATAATGTCTTTGAAATTATACAAACATGTAGCAGAGGTTATATGCTGCATCCTATATTCCTCACGCAGGCAAATCAAGTGTTTATCAGGTTTTTCAGTGCCTTCGTGTTCCATCCATGAAACGATTGGAAAAGTAAAATACCACAATTACCTTTAGGCAAATAGGAAGTTTTTTAGGCAAAGAAGTCCGTATGCGTACCCAGAACAACTGTCAGCCTGGATGAGGTAACGAGCAGTGATCAGAGCGCTGCTGGGCCCATTATTACTGCAGATTTACATTCGCCTTATGAAAATGTAAATTGTATTGCGGGAAATTACACGGGATATAGCTTGATCGGTAAACTGGTACTGACAAATATAATCACTGCTCCATTGGTTAAGTTGACAACTAAGGTTAATATACAAATTTACCAACACCTAAAATGGAAAAAACCTTATTACATGAACAATTCAAAGAAGTCTGTCAGGTACTTGCAAAACTAAAATCAGTATTATAATTAAGGCGTATGCCTAATTAAGGTATTTCAGAGCACCCACAAACAGCAGTATCGAGATTTTTGTTGCTTGCCATCGTAATATTGAAGTGAAAAATTTTGCTCGGAATGTCGATTTAGTTAATATGCTTGACAAGATATACTTGTAAACTGCAATACATGTCTGGCTTAAAGCATGCAGTATGCGGGGCGAGACTGTCGATTTATGTCTAAAGAATTCGTACTTCATTGGCGTGTGTTCCATCTTTGTGAAGGTTTACTTCATCTTTAAGAATTTCAGAAAAGTAACATTATTTTTTACTGACAACAACGATTTCGAGCCTATAATGCTCAGAACTGATCAGGAGCCCCTTCAGCCGACTAAAAGGGAAAAGCCTTCAAACATTCGTGGAATATAACGGCTAAACTACTTTGATCCAGTACTTTTCCAAGGACATGTATGATTCAAATGTTCAAGTTCTGATTTAACTCTATTTCAGCTTTGAATTTAACCTTATCAAAGACATGCAATGATCTAGCCAAATTTAGAATCGGAGACGCTATAAATCCGGACATGGTGGTAGACGACTATTTGCACCTAATCCAATAAAATGCAAAATCGACCAAGGCAGCATTGAATGGATTACTAGAACGCAAGCAGTAGATGAATTGTTTCTTATCAATGACTGGTTAGATAACATTTCAGCTCAAATTAAGACGGCTGATCGAAAAGCCACCTAGGACCGCAATACATATTGAGAGCAATCCGGGGCCGAAACCAAACTAGTAAATTAATAAAATGATATAAAATTTTTATGCTTGATTTTATGAGATCTGCACCATTCGGCATAATCAGAATTTCATGATCATGTTGCATAATCACGGCCACCGAAAAGAGCAGGTGCATAAAAGATTAAAGTAAAAGAATTTAACGAGAACAAGAATGGTTAACTGCTCAATTACAATAAAACAACCATACGTAAAACCGTCTCCTGGAGAGCTACTTCCACGCGGGGTATTTACCGCGTGTAGAGTCAACATGCAACTACTTGCAACCAGAATATTAAGTTTGAGCAACTTAGATATGTGAAGGACATAATATGATACTGGCAAAATTAGTCGCTATAACATCAGCTATTAACTTTTGTTGTATACGAATTAATCACCTCCATTCGGGAAACCTGGTGCAGTCCCTAAACTATTCCCCTGCACTTGTCAGGGAATATTTTATTCTGCCATTCTGTTTACCCACCGCCTCATACAACTACCCTCACATACACCACATACATAAGTACGCTTTTTCTACCAGCTGCAAATGTCCTAGTGTCGCGGCGTGTTACCCAGACAATTACGCCAACATACTTCCTCTAGACCAAGCGTGTCTAAAGTTTTTGCCCGGTGGGCCACATTCGGTGAGGTGAAAACATGCTGGGCCATGTACAGTCTGACTTTGAAAGAATAACTAAAATTAAACATATAGGAGAAAGTCCTTGCCTGGATGTACTATTTAATGATGAGAACGCGGGCAGTTGAAAAGTCAACACGAGCCGCATTTGTCCCGCGGGCCGGAATTTGGACACCCCTGCTTTAGACGGATTATCACAGAAAGCGTTTCAACCATGGATGACCGACCAAAGTTCGCCCTAAATTCATATCTTGACGCAATTAATATCTATTAATACATACAACCTGGTAACGAGCAACCAGCTTGAGATGAAACTCATCAACACTGCCAATTTTAATTACAGCAGACCTCGTTATCTTTTGGTGCGTTAGATTTGTTGCATATTCCACCATACATTGAGAAGTGCCTCACAATGTAGTAACGTGTGTAAGTGAATAACATTACCTTTGGATAATGGTAGAATGTTGGTTTGTTGTTTGTGAATCTACAAAATATTGCACCCTAGGGACCGTGTTGCTTCAACATGCGAATAGGTATGCCTAAGGATTTCCTGTTTGCCTAAAGTTAATTGTGGTATTATACCTTCTCAATCGTTTAATGGATGGAACACAAAGGCATTGGAAATCACGATAAAATCATGATTTGCATGCGTGAGGGAGATTGGACGCAGATTATAACCTCTTCTTCATGGTTGCAAAATGACCAACGCGTTAGATGTTGCCAGCCCGAAAATATTTCACACCTAATAAGCGATTCGTGGTAATATCCTCCTCAGTTAGAGATAGTAGACACTGAGCTTGGGACTATTGTGATGTTGTTTGTGATCGATACCCTTACTTCAGTGGGTCACGACGGGTAACGCCTGGCACAACGTTTAATGTTGCATTGTGAATGTTATGTTTGAATTACTCGTTGCGTTGATTGATAGTGAAAAACGATCACTATTATGTCTACGAGTTCCACTGAACAGAGCTTTACTCTTTCCAGCATGTTAACCGTAGCTGGAACAGATATAAATTGGATGTTGCCAGGTTTAAAAGGCTTCGCTCCCATGACGCGTTCCGTGGCATGCGAGCGATGGTTTTTCAATCCAGTTTCAGGATCCATCAAAATCTGCAGTGATTTCAGGTTGCCTACTCCTAAGTAGGGGGTTTTCATAATGGACCGCACTCAAAGCATTTGATCAACAGAACTAATTCAAAAGGCATGTTGTTGATACAAGTAAAACACATGCGTTGGGAGCAGATGACTGATCAGTTGGTTTATACGCATTTCGGATGCCTAAAATCTGTACCATGGGTACAATCCTCCCGTCGGCAATGACTTTATTTAGTGGCGAGTCACCACCACAATATCATGACATTTTCTTGCGGCCTATGTGAATTCTTGCAGGTATTGTCCGGGTTGGGAGGAACAACTCCGAACCACTAATTCGGATATGGTCTTCTTGATCGTAATGACCGCAGTCTACTTTAAAAACACCGAGGTGTGAATAGAGATTGCGTGTCGCAATACAAACACACAACGTGTACACCAAATGCCACTTGGAATTACTTACCACTGTGCCAAGCGCTGCTCACGGACCTTAGAGCCATAGTGGTCAATTGCACAAAATTTGAACCTAGGCCTCGACGTCCGACCCAATTCAGGCTATCCCCAACAGATGATTCCAAACAAGGACGACACCGGTTATGGGGTGTCAGGGTTAAAAGTAGCAACACTAAACCACAAAATTGCCTTCGCTTTACGTGATCGAAATTACCGAGGTCTACATCAAATAGGACCAATTTCCGAATAGAAGTTGTGAGTCGCAATACAACCACACAGCGGGAACAACAAACGCCACAAGGATGTCATTTACCGCTGCGCAAGGTTTGCTCACAGGTCTCAGATCCATAGAGGTAAGGCGTCAAACATTGCACAGTAGAGTTCGAGGTACAATTCAGTTAAGGATACCACCACCTGCCTATCGTCACCGTGTTTGTGTCGAACTCATATACTCTCTATCTTCATCTCTATTGTTCTAAGAGTTAACAGGTTGCAACAGTTTAAGCCACTTTCTTCTACAGTCACATCCCTTATACTGCAAACAATCTGCAGTGCGGTGAAGATTCCATCTTCTGTCTGGGTATGATGTGTAAAATATTATAAAATTATAATTTTAATTTGTACCTAGGCAACCTAGGAACCACATCTGTTCCAACGAGTAGTACTTGTGTTGAGTTATATTAGGTGAATCGCGCATCCGGTTTTTCGCCCCGATGATCGCTTGCCGCGTCTCGACTGACAACTATAAGTTTAAACCTAGATAGCACATTCTGCGGTTCTTTAAACTAGCAGGATTGTAACTTTAGACAATAAACGTCCGCCTTGCTTAGTTATTTCCCAACTAAGGAGTTTTACGCAAGGCGGGACGAACTTGAGTTTAGTATGACCGATTAATTTCGCTATGCTTATCCTACATTATATTTGAAACATTGCTACGTAACAGTTTACTGGTCCTAATGTGATGGTCTCATTACATAATCCTAGCATTTAATAGTATACTTGCATCCGCTTTTCACTCTTTCTTTTGGTATTTACTGTGAATGCCTGTAAGCCAAATAAAAGCAATAACCTCCTTACTTACGTCGAAAGTGAACCCAGAAACGACTATATAGCACATGGGCACAGCAGTGAAACGACACAACTTCGTGACCAACGTCCCGCGTAACATGGCCACTCGAATAACCGCTCGCGAAGAAATCGTTACAACGCTGATAAATACAATTCATGAACTCCGGACTAGCTATGCTCAACTTCATTCATTCAGCGAACTTCTCAGGAGGTCATCCCATGTAACACTAAACCAATTTTGCACGGCTACTTCCTTCTAGCATTAATCAAATCGGAGGCTTAAGGGCGTCTACATAGATTGCAGAATGTTATTATCTTCAACAATCTAATAAGTTAAAAATGCTCAGAGTGAAAAATGCTATTCTAACAGCACGCATTATGAATGAACTCACCTGTTAGAGTCATGCTTGGCGAAGAGAAACATGAAATAAGCCTTATTAGCAGTAAAGTTTTCTGATGATACAACTGCATCACAATTTGCACGCAATAAGTACCAATTGTCGCAATAATTAATTTTGGCAATATTGTGATTAATCACCTTTAAGCACCGCTTTAAAGGCCGCCAACAAAGAAGCATAGCCACTTGTCCCTCGAACTCAACGTGCCCTTACCATTGGAACCAGCACTAATGCAGCGCTCGGTAACGTCGACGTAGACAAATCAATAGCGTCATACAGAACAGGTGCTGATGCGTTCCTGGTCTCATATTCCTCCAGATAGGTTCTAATGCAGTAGTACTAATGTTCTTTACAAGCATCTACCAATGTGATAATAGGCTGAGTCATGAGACACGTGCCGAATACACACAAACCTCTTGTGAAGTTCAGCATATACCAACTTTCGTGGTAACAATATCAGCAACCGGTCGATCACAAAACCAACACTATGATTTTTATACTTTTACTACTGAAACATATCTAAATCGGACCGAGGAGAAGGCCAGTGTAGCAGGAAGCAATCTCAAGAACGTCTTCTAATAACACTCGAAGCTCATCAACTCTAAGGCGACCGCTAAAAAATTGTAGAGTAATTCAACTAGGTGAGCTGAAATAAAAGGTATGATTTCAGTCTTCTGCTTACAACACCGAAACAGCAAAACCCGACCCAATATTTATCCACATCACCATTGAGTATGACTAACTTACGCAGCTCGAAAGTGGCAAAACCACCTATAATCAAAACGCCGAAGTAAGCAACATAATAATGCTAGACTTTACGAACTCATACGTACAATGTCAAAACCATCTGCCTCGACTCACATCCCATCTACCACCAACTTTTACAAAATTAAACCAGAAACAGTATAATCCGAGCAGAAAATATTTTGGGCTATTTATCTCCTACCTAAGTATAATACAATTGTACAACCTTCTCTGGACTATTGTATTCCTCAGAGTCCTCTTCAACCAATCGAGCCACATCACGTGTTACGATGAGTCAGATAATGATAGGATTACTGTGGTAACTACTTCACGTATTTCAATGCAATGCAGAGCTTAGTGGAACCCCACTCTCTAGCGACATACATTTGTATGTACAGTGACGTAGAATACGACTTTACCCACCAACCTAACAGTTTTTTCGCAACTTTGTCAATGTTAACGCTCGCTCTTCATTGCTTGATTTGCATTTAATTTAAACGATCTTGCTTATGCAAGCCCCTGATGTTGCTTTTAGTACTGAACTATTGTGCACACCAGAAATTGGTGCCTCAGCATAAAATAACCTTTTCCTCAAGGATCGTTCCCATAAACGTGACGGGGTTTGTGCAACATATCTTCGGAATAGCCATATTTCGATTACTGTTGATTAAGGTACACTTACTGATCTGGAATGTATAATATGACAGGTGATCATGTCTGGTGACCTAGTGGGATGCATCTATCGGCCGGCGCGAGCTATTCATCATGAAACTCAACAGCTACTTGTTGTGAGCAAAACAGCCTCCAGCACCACCAACAAATTCAACTTATTTCTGGCAACTTTAAGCTGCCATATACTAATTGGTTGCTTCCTACACACATGCTCATCCGGGGAATGAGTAAATAATCTCTTGTATATGTCTCAATTGATGGACTCAGCATGTCAGAGAACCTACCGGAAGTACGACTACCCTAGTTTTCGTATTCACAATTGGGTACTTTCCGCTGATGTAAACCTTGAACATCCCCTACCGTGCGCTGATCACAACACTGTACTTTGTAACATAACGTTTGAATCACCTAAGCCATCAAATACGGTATTAATACCAAATTGAAACATCTATCGAGTTGACTGGAACGCCATTAATCAATTTATCAGTACCATGGGCTAAACAATATCATTCTCTACCCATAAAGCTTTAGTAGCTGCGATAGTATTTTTCAACGGTATACTCCCACGTGTCGGTGTTTTGACACCAGTCGTATGGAGCGATATCCACAAATACCTCTCCACAATGACGCAACCAAGCTAAAGTAACTTAAAACCCCATATCGTAGAAGCAGCAGCATCGCTACATTTAAACTGATACATTAGCTACCATTGTAACTATGACATTTAAACCAGACACTCAAAAGCAATGGTAAAATTTGGGCAATTAAAAATCCTGCAACGGTACGCACCTTGATTCAGCTACTCACAAGATGAACCCCATTACGTTATCAGAAAATTATGACACCGACGTTAGCCAATATGATGAACAATGGACAATGAACAATGATGTATTACAGGTAAAAAAGCGATTGCTTTACAAGTCCTGTAGGATGGTGGAAGTTAATGTAAACATAAGTGAAATCGTCAATTTCCGCGTCTGGCGATTCAGGTGCCCCTTATTCATATAAACCTTTTAAACTGTGTGCTGAATTGTTACTGTAGATTAATATGGGGAAGGTATGTGTTAAGAACAAAAGAAACGACAACGCTTACTCCTGCGCCGCTTTCTTGTACTAAGGTACTTGATGAATGTAGTTATATTATATCCGAAACTACATTCCACAAAAGCAGTGTGTACGTAGTGAAGCACAAAAGCTGGGAATGATCACCGTTTGTTCCCGTTTGGTTGATGTAGACATCTCTGATTATATAGCGTAATGTAAGTGGGTAAGCGAATCCTCCAGACGTCTTTTGAATGCCGTTAGCGTGGTGGAAGCAACAACGTATGTGGGAAGAGCGTTTCAGTGTTGACACACACGAAGGGAAAAGCAATTCCGGCGGGATTCCAACCGGCTGAATTGTGTGTCCAGCTTTAGGTGGTGTCCTCTGTGTGTGGTATTGCTATTCAGATTTAGTATGTGACGACAAGAATGGTTTGGATTCCTCAGGATCATACAAGTCATTATAAAGTCGCCCCGCAGGCGTAGACATTGTCCACTGTAGACCCCGAGGGTTTTCAGCCACAGAATATTACATTAGCGCGCAACATCATCCGTTTCTGCTACTTAATCAAATCCAGCTTTAACTCGTTCTTTGTACTTGACTCTCAGCTGTCTCACTGCCATTACCTAAAGACAAACTAGCTACTCTGCAATGTTCATGTGACATTAAGGGAGGTATATAACGCCATAGCGCATGTAAAGACGTCAAGCCGTCAGAGCCCAGATAGCATCCTCCTTGCTGCCATAAAGCTGGGTAGAAAATATATCTATCGTTATTAAATGGTTTTAAGCGTTCGGAAACTACTTGCTGCTTTTTACCTCAGTAAAAACACTCCATCATAATGCCTAAGAACAAAGTTGGCTCATGAAACGCATTGACAAGTTATTGCCCGAAAAATTACAGTTGCATTGCTTCCAAAGTCCTAGAAAGATTATTCAAATAACGTTGTACAATTTACTACACAATTGAGCCTGATCAATCGCTTTCAAGTTGCTTTCTCTCCAAGTGCTTTTGAGTTACTTACCAGTAAAATTGCATCGATAAAATTACGAATATGATTGACAGAGGATTGATAATCATCGCAATTCTTTTGGACACGCAAAATGCTTTCTATTGTATGCCACTCACTCCACTGTTTTCCAAGATAGTGTCTTTTGGTATTGGAAGAATTTTGTTAAACTGGTTCTAATCAAATCTTCGTGATCACAATGGGATTGGATTTGATCGTGGTGCGATTGTATGAGTGATTTTACCATCCATTTAGCTACGCTGGTTGGTGCATTTTTGGACCTTCACTCAAATCAAATTGGTCAATGGGAAGAGGACAGAAAATATCTCAGCATCCTGGTCCTCCAGTTTAGGTTTGGAATGTGAGTGACTCCTTATTTCTTAAAACGGCCCCCCTGTAGCCCAACGCCAAACCCGCTGCCTTGCGGTCCGGTTTTTAAACCAAAGGCTTTATTTGAGAAACCAAATCGATCTTCTGTGTAGGCTTGAGCAACCTGACAGTATCCTGCCCACGCAATGCAATGAAGTTCTCTGCAAACCGTTTCTTGAGGTTCTGGCTGTCGCAGAGGATAATAGACGATGCCTATCTGTTGCATCGAGCAGTGTGGATAAGGGTTTGGATGCTACTGCTCATGCCTTTCCGTCTTCTTATTCACTCTCTTACGCTTTTTCAAACTTATTGTCCCGTTCCAACTCCGCTTTTGTCCACCCACCTTTAAACCCTCCGATTCATGGCCATCCCCCAACATGCTTTGCTAAGAGTTTATTTTCTAGTTTCAACTCACATGCAACGCGGAGGCTCACTCCTGTCCTGTCGACAAGCCCATGTCCAATCAACCGTTTCACCGAATTCATTACCCATCTGCAGCTCTCGGTCCTCTTTCTGATAAGAATGCCTCAATGTACACACACCTCTAGAGATCGGTCGACAGACAGCAGTTGTTCGAACATTAAAGACTCTTTTCATCGATTTCTGGTGCATATCGGAGGCCCACCTACAAGACTCGGGCTTTGTGCTCACTCTGTGATCCCCTTCAAGTGACACCAGCTGTATGGTCTCATTGCGCCTATTCGGTGACGAGTCAGCTTCGAGTACCGGCCAAGCCAGCTTTGGTATTGCCCTAAGTCCTCGGGCTGAAGTTACTCTGGTTGATTGGAACCTAATCAGTAGCCGAAAGTGTGCGGTCAGATTGGCTAGCTCGTTCAGCGCTTCAAAGTCGCGTGAGACTTATAGTTGTCTATTCGTCATCGCTGCCTACGCGCCCACAAACTCTAGCGATGATTCGGTAAAAAACGACTGCTATTGCTAACTGAAGAAGCTTTCTCTCCACGGAAGTAGCACGGACACTGTTGTGCTGGCGGGGGATTCGTGCGCTTAACATGGAACAATACCCATCGATGAACTTAATCTGGAAGGCCATCAGGGTGTAGGCTCTTGTAAAGATAACGTTGAGCGGTTAATTCATTTGTGTGAAGATGCTCGCTTATTTCTTGCGAGCCCTAACATCCGACAAAGCATCCGCCGGAGGGTGACTTGGCGCCCACCAGCCTCGAACCAGTCTTGGACGCCAAGCGATCACTTTGCAATCAGTTAGCACTGGACAGGCTGCATCCGGAACTGTTGCCCGACTTGGGGAACATGTGTAAACACGGACCATGCACATGTGTTGAAATGCGGATGTGTTTTGGAGGAAGCCCACGATGCTGTGAGCGCACTGACACCAGTCAACTGGCATGGCCATATGTTCTGAATGCGAATCGAAATACGCTGACAAACTGGTTGAGTAAAAGCTTACTGGAGACAATTGAAGGTCACTGGTGGTATGTACAACAGACCCTACTAGCAGCAGGTAAATTGGACGTTGGGTCTCTTCGCAGCTTCTGGAAATCATCAATGCCCACCGATATTTTCCGGATGGATGCAAACACAATGAAGCGTGCAAAGGGCTCCGCGCAAAACTTTTCGCTAGCTTGAACAGAGACCGCGAAACCTGGCGGTGTCTTCGTGCGTCAGAGAGAGCAGTAGTCGTTGCCGTTGGTAAGCAAGGAAAATAATTCCGTCTGATAAGGGAAACAGGCAGCAGGTGACCTGATGTTAGCGAAACGATTTATGATGGGTGAACGAGCTATTCACAAATTGTCAAAACATGTAGAGTTTGAGCTAAGCATTTTGAAAAGCAATTTTCGATGAAAAATAATCATCTCTCAATCATATTCGTAATTTTATCGATGCAATTTTACTGGTAAGTAACTCAAAAGCACTTGGAGAGAAAGCAACTTGAAAGCGATTGATCAGGCTCAATTGTGTAGTAAATTGTACAACGTTATTTGAATATTCTTTCTAGGACTTTGGAAGCAATGCAACTGTAATTTTTCGGGCAATAACTTGTCAATGCGTTTCATGAGCCAACTTTGTTCTTAGGCATTATGATGGAGTGTTTTTACTGAGGTATAAAGCAGCAAGTAGTTTCCGAACGCTTAAAACCATTTAATAACGATAGATATATTTTCTACCCATCTTTATGGCAGCAAGGAGGATGCTATCTGGGCTCTGACGGCTTGACGTCTTTACATGCGCTATGGCGTTATATACCTCCCTTAATGTCACATGAACATTGCAGAGTAGCTAGTTTGTCTTTACGTAATGGCAGTGAGACAGCTGAGATTCAAGTACAAAGAACGAGTTAAAGCTGGATTTGATTAAGTAGCAGAAACGGATGATGTCGCGCGCTAATGTAATATTCTGAGGCTGAAAACCCTCGGGGTCTACAGTGGACAATGTCTACGCCTGCGGGGCGACTTTATAATGACTTGTATGATCCTGAGGAATCCAAACCATTCTTGTCGTCACATACTAAATCTGAATAGCAATACCACACTCAGAGGACACCATCTAAAGCTGGACACACAATTCAGCCGGTTGGAATCCCGCCGGAATTGCTTTTCCCTTCGTGTGTGTCAACACTGAAACGCTCTTCCCACATACGTTGTTCCTTCCACCACGCTAACGGTATTCAAAAGACGTCTGGAGGATTCGCTTACCCACTTACATTACGCTATATAATCAGAGATGTCTACGTCAACCAAACGGGAACAAACGGTGATCATTCCCAGCTTTTGTGCTTCACTACGTACACACTGCTTTTGTGGAATGTAGTTTCGGATATAATATAACTACATTCATCAAGTACCTTAGTACAAGAAAGCGGCGCAGGAGTAAGCGTTGTCGTTTCTTTTGTTCTTAACACATACCTTCCCCATATTAATCTACAGTAACAATTCAGCACACAGTTTAAAAGGTTCATATGAATAAGGGGCACCTGAATCGCCAGACGCGGAAATTGACGATTTCACTTATGTTTACATTAACTTCCACCATCCTACAGGACTTGTAAAGCAATCGCTTTTTTACCTGTAATACATCATTGTTCATTGTTCATTGTTCATCATATTGGCTAACGTCGGTGTCATAATTTTCTGATAACGTAATGGGGTTCATCTTGTGAGTAGCTGAATCAAGGTGCGTACCGTTGCAGGATTTTTAATTGCCCAAATTTTACCATTGCTTTTGACTGTCTGGTTTAAATGTCATAGTTACAATGGTAGCTAATGTATCAGTTTAAATGTAGCGATGCTGCTGCTTCTACGATATGGGGTTTTAAGTTACTTCAGCTTGGTTGCGCCATTGTGGAGAGGTATTTGTGGATATCGCTCCATACGACTGGTGTCAAAACACCGACACGTGGGAGTATACCGTTGAAAAATGCTATTGCAGCTACTAAAGCTTTATGGGTAGAGAATGATATTGCTTAGCCCATGGTACTGATAAATTGATTAAATGCGTTCCAGTCAACTCGATAGATGTTTCAATTTGGTATTAATACCGTATTTGATGGCTTAGGTGATTCAAACGTTATGTTACAAAGTACAGTGTTGTGATCAGCGCACGGTAGGGGATGTTCAAGGTTTACATCAGCGGAAAGTACCCAATTGTGAATACGAAAACTAGGGTAGTCGTACTTACGGTAGGTTCTCTGACATGCTGAGTCCATCAATTGAGACATATACAAGAGATTATTTACTCATTCCCCGGATGAGCATGTGTAGGAAGCAACCAATTAGTATATGGCAGCTTAAAGTTGCCAGAAATAAGTTGAATTTGTTGGTGGTGCTGGAGGCTGTTTTGCTCACAACAAATAGCTGTTGAGTTTCATGATGAATAGCTCGCGCCGGCCGATAGATGCATCCCACTAGGTCACCAGACATGATCACCTGTCATATTATACATTCCAGATCAGTAAGTGTACCTTAATCAACAGTAATCGAAATATGGCTATTCCGAAGATATATTGCACAAACCCCGTCACGTTTATGGGAACGATCCTTGAGGAAAAGGTTATTTTATGCTGAGGCACCAATTTCTGGTGTGCACAATAGTTCAGTACTAAAAGCAACATCAGGGGCTTGCATAAGCAAGATCGTTTAAATTAAATGCAAATCAAGCAATGAAGAGCGAGCGTTAACATTGACAAAGTTGCGAAAAAACTGTTACGTTGGTGGGTAAAGTCGTATTCTACGTCACTGTACATACAAATGTATGTCGCTAGAGAGTGGGTGGAGTTCCACTAAGCTCTGCATTGCATTGAAATAAGTGTAGTTACCACAGTAATCCTATCATTATCTGACTCATCGTAACACGTGAGGTGGCTCGATTGGTTGAAGAGGACTCTGAGGAATACAATAGTCCAGAGAAGGTTGTACAATTGTATTATACTTAGGTAGGAGATAACTAGCCCAAAAATATTTTCTGCTCGGATTATACTGTTTCTGGTTCAATTTTGTAAAAGTTGGTGGTAGATGGGATGTGAGTCGAGGCAGATGGTTTTGACATTGTACGTATGAGTTCGCAAAGTCTAGCATCATTATGTTGCTTACTTCGGCGTATTGATTACAGGTGGTTTTGCCACTTTCGAGCTGCATAAGTTAGTCATACTCAATGGTGATATGGATAAATATTGGGTCGGGTTTTGCTGTTTCGGTGTTGTAAGCAGAAGACTGAAATCATACCTTTTATTTCAGCTCACCTAGTTGAATTACTCTACAATTTTTTAGCGGTCGCCTTAGAGTTGATTAGCTTCGAGTGTTATTAGAAGACGTTCTTTAGGTTGCTTCCTGCTACACTGGCCTTCTCCTCGGTCCGATTTAGATATGTTTCAGTAGTAAAAGTATAAAAATCACAGTGTTGGTTTTGTGATCTACCGGTTGCTGATATTGTTACCACGAAAGTTGGTATATGCCGAACTTCACAAGAGGTTTGTGTGTATTCGGCACGTGTCTCATGACTCAGCCTATTATCACACTGGTGGATGCTTGTAAAGAACATTAGTACTACTGCATTAGAACCTATCTGGAGGAATATGAGACCAGGAACGCATCAGCACCTGTTCTGTATGACGCTATTGATTTGTCTACGTCGACGTTACCGAGCGTTGCATTAGTGCTGGTTCCAATGGTAAGGGCACGTTGAGTTCGAGGGACAAGTGGCTATGCTTCTTTGTTGGCGGCCTTTAAAGCGGTGCTTAAAGGTGATTAATCACAATATTGCCAAAATTAATTATTGCGACAATTGGTACTTATTGCGTGCAAATTGTGATGCAGTTGTATCATCAGAAAACTTTACTGCTAATAAGGCTTATTTCATGTTTCTCTTCGCCAAGCATGACTCTAACAGGTGAGTTCATTCATAATGCGTACTCTTAAAATAGTAAGTTTAACTCTGAGCATTTTTAACTTATTGGTTTGCTGAAGAAAATAACATTCTGCAATCTATGTAGACGCCCTTAAGCCTCCGATTTGATTAATGCTAGAAGGAAGTAGCCGTGCAAAATTGGTTTAGTGTTACATGGGATGACAGCCTGAGAAGTTCGCTGAATGAATGAAATTGAGCATAGCTAGTCCGGAGTTCATGAATTGTATTTATCAGCGTTGTAACGATTTCTTCGCGAACGGTTATTCGAGTGGCCATGTTACGCGGGACGTTGGTCACGAAGTTGTGTCGTTTCACTGCTGTGCCCATGTGCTATATAGTCGTTTCTGGGTTCACTTTCGAGGTAAGTAAGGAGGTTATTACTTTTATTTGGCTTACAGGAATTCACAGTAAATACCAAAAGAAAGAGTGAAAAGCGGATGCAAGTATACTATTAAATGCTAGGATTATGTAAGGAGACCATCACATTATGACCAGTAAACTGTTACGTAGCAATGTTTCAAATATAATGTAGGATAAGTATAGCGAAATTAATCGGTCATACTAAACTCAAGTTCGTCCCGCCTTGCGTAAAACTCCTTAGTTGGGAAATAACTAAGCAAGACGGACGTTTATTGTCTAAAGTTACAATCCTGCTAGTTTAAAGAACCGCAGAATGTGCTATCTAGTTTTAAACTTATAGTTGTCAGTCGAGACGCGGCAAGCGATCATCGGGGCGAAAAACCGGATGCGCGATTCACCTAATATGACTCAACACAAGTAGTACTCGTTGGAATAGATGTGGTTCCTAGGTTGCCTAGGTACAAATTAAAATTACAATTTTATAATATTTTACACATCATACCCAGAGAGAAGATGGAATCTTCACCGCACTGCAGATTGTTTGCAGTATAAGGGATGTGACTGTAGAAGAAAGTGGCTTAAAATGTTGCAACCTGTTAACTCTTAGAACAATAGAGATGCGGATGGAGATTATATGAGGTCAACACAAACACAGATACGTTTTGTCTAAGCAAATTTTTGTAGATTTTAGCGAAGAGCGTTTGCAATATATTCCTTATATCAACTTTATTTATAATTGTTCATTCTTGCCAAATGTGTTGCCACGCCATCTGGTTGTTTAGTTATTTGCTTCAGCGTCAATTCTTGTTTCAGCCGTTGATGGAAAATTGGGGTGCTATGAAGTTAGCGATCCTATGAACGTGGGCACCCCTTGAAGCACAACACCGGTGAATTTTTGTTGCGCGCTCAATCGCGCTGGTTACGCAGACGACATTTCTGCGTGCGTCCGGCTCCTTTGTGTTTACATGTAGAAACAGCGTTATGGGGTTGAGTTGTTAGCCATCATATCAGACGAATTCGTCAACATGGTTAAAGATTGCTGTATAGAAAAATCACATTCCTCACCAGCCTGTACTGACTTACGTGCGCGATTATGGATTATGCTTCGGTGACGATACTAGAGCGGACTTCATCCCAGCGTATGAGTTCGCATAAAAAGTGTAGGGAGCTAGGCGGGATTTCCTAGCCTTATTGAAAACGGCGAAACCTTTGGCACAAACGACTGAATTTGAGACAGCTTTCGGGTTCCGCATACCCATGTGGTTATTACATTCGATTCAAGCATTTTCCTTTATATTTTCGAAGAGAAAAATCAGAAGGCTTAAATTGTGGGATTATGTCGCATATTTGTGCATTCTCATTAATCACAGAAAATGTAGCAATGATAAGTAAAATAGCAACCACATTGCCAGAGATATCGTAACTATCCGAGGTTTTGCGCTGCCGTGCTAGTTTTAATGGCGGGCGTGGCAAGTTCGGCGTGGCAAGCCTGTTCAATATTATACAAAAAGAATTCTGTATATGGTCTAAGCTGGGGTGGACCTCAAGGCCTAGTGGTTAAAGCCTGATGGTTTAATGACTATGAGGATTGTAGATTGCTTTTTTGAGAAAACATCTCGAAAATACCAACCTACCTGCTATAAGCAGCATAATATCCGATCTTTATTTTGAAAATTACGAGACCGTAAAGGTGTTATCTAATGTCATGTATGTACTCGCTTTGGCTTCATTACGTTTCCGGAAATCTAGGTTCACCTTGATTACAAAGATATAAGTGTGAAACATGACGTATTTGACCATTTTCTTTTTACGGCCGATGTACACTGAGACCGCTGTGTTGGAATATCTCTATAAATTAATTCTTTCAGGCGCATGCCTATGAAAAGTAATTTTAGTGTAACTTGCAGCGCACTAGCTGTTTAACGCAGAAATGCATATCAAAACTGCTCCAATGGTTATGTTTATATGTTTGGCTAAATATTAAAACCCTCCGAGCTGTCCAAGACAAAAATTCGAAATACTTTACGATAGATTTAAGGCGGTCGTCGGCAAACACATAAAACCTACTTTGTGCATAGTTAACAGATATGTTAAACTATCTGCCATCCCCATTCTTTTGAGCTTTGAACTAAAAAATAGAGCGCTATCACCGACCAGGTTAGACGCAATGCTTGAAATGGCATTTGCTAACAATCAGAGAGCTTTTTCTATATGCAATCGGATACCGTTTGGGAGCTCTGTTCGTGCCATCGTAAATTTACCTTCCCTATCTAGAGCAAAATAAATCGAAAAATACTACACCAAGTCGCTTGAATGTTTTGGTACACATCTCGTCTCACACATTTAGTAAGCTTGTATTTTCTAAAAAATTTACAGGCTGCATTTATCCGATTTTGAGTTCCGCTTCCTTGCATCATTTCTAATATGTTTTTGACCATCGCTTTATGCGCTGTAGTTCTGTATGTAGCCAAAGCTGACACCAAGGCACCTTCCCAAGGCTCTCCTGAGAGTTGAAAGTCTTGTATATGCTAATTCGTCATGCGAATTACCCCTTTAACTAGTCATTTAGCAGCCGGATTGTAAGGTACCGTGCTAACAAGTTCGATGCCATTGGTTTGGAGAAATTCGACACCTTCGTTATTTCTACTCTGGGGCCCATACATTGCAAAAATTGCCTCAGCCACTTTATAATGGCGCTTGTAGTTATGTGAGCACATGTAATAGCCTCTGACCACTTGATATCAAATCAGGTGGCAATCAGCACTTACAGATTCTGAGGTAGTGCGTTGGCTAACGGACCCATAAGAATGACAGCAATATTTGACAAGAGTTTCAAAATACAAATAATGGGCTTAACTGAAGCGATCTTACTCGGATTGTTGGCAAGCATTTCACTCCCCAAACTGTAGCTTTAACAGTGGAACTTATCTTCGGCAAGTAAAAGTATTTTCTTATTCCGGTCTTCCTTCGCGTTATATCAGTATGATGCATATGCGTGCATTCAATCATCGCTGGAATAAGATTCTGAGGAATCACTAGCTGTTCGCCTTTCCCAACATAATTGCTCAATGTGAAGACTTCGTAGCCAAGATTATGGCAGCAAATCCGGATGGATTCTAATGTGAGTAACTGATAATTGCACCCGTCCGTTCAAAGTTATACATATCAAAGAGCAGGCAGGCAACAACGTTGCACTGGCGTTCGAATTCATTGCACCGGTAAGGCATGAAATACCGTTTTGCTCTATCATTGACCAAGGTTGATGCTTTGATGTAAAAGCGTTCCAAGCAGTATTTGCAATGTGGCATCCAGAGACGGCGAAATTCACCGTACCGCCTGCAGACCAGCGGGATGACAAAGGGCTTAACCGGACTATAAAGACGTGGATGCACTACAAGAAATTAACTCGGGGGCACTACTGTCTGAAACACTACACGCTTATTCAACCGGCATGCAGTCAAGCACCAAGATTTTGTCCTTAGATTTGCAATTTGTATAAGAGTGGAGAGCTGTACTCGACACCTGTTTGGCAGTGTGTTGTAGGTGTATGGAATCAGCAGAGCAGCACGTCAGGATGCAAACAGCCGTCAGAAGAGGAACAAAATCTCGACAACTACGGAAGAAGTGGAATTAGAACGCAAGGCTGCCGGAACAGAAATGTGAACAATCACAATTAGGAGACTATGTACGGCGACCCACTACCGATTCACTAACACAAAGATGGCCAGGTACGAGCAGGTTCAACCGGAAGTGGTTATGTTTTGGCACCCTAATTGACCAGAAAGTAGCAATCATTCACATCGACGAAGGGAGGAGGAAACGATGGGTAAATACAGCGCTTCTACAACCAACGAATACAAGGAAAACATATACTTGTGAGGGGACGGGTGTGGTGACGCGGAAGAGGTGAATTGCGAACAAAGCGGTAAAGCCAAGGAAACAAAAGCAATCTAAGGCTAACTTTGTTGCCAGAGACAAAAGGCGATAAAGCAGCTCGAGGCCTAATCAACGAGCCTGGAATGGTAGACAAGCGATAAAGGATCTGAAGCGTACACCGAGCAGTACGATAAACCGGTGGTTCAGAGCCCGATTTTACAAAGAAAAACGCCATTAGCCACGCATTCAGGAATAATGCTAAAGAGAGCGATGCAACCCAGACTGGACAGAATGGGACAGATAGAAGCCGAGATATAAGGTAACTATGGAATGGTTTTGCAATGGAGTAACGGAGTAGTTCGCGGGTTTTAACTCATGGATAATAGGTGAATGACCACAAAGAAAGATTCCCAAGAAAACCCAACGGCTGTCCAGGGCTTTTTTGGGTATGCAGTAGCTGTCTGTTTGAGGGTGACTGCGAAGATTTAATATTGGAATGCTTACCAGTCAAATCGGAATGATTGTTAGAAGTAAGGTTTCTTTTAGAGGATGCAACTCTCAACACCAAACAGCTGGATAGTATGTAGTTGGATGACTTTGCAATAGACGAATAACTTTGTAAATTTACCGACAAATGGTATACGACAGATGGATTACCGGCTAAGTCGGTAAACATGCTCTACGCACACGTGGGCACGTGTTCAGGTTTTATTTTTTTAGGAAAGCCTAAGGAACCAAATGCACATCTGTCACCTCACACATACTGTAAGCATGATGCAATACTTATCAGTTCTAAGTCTTCGTAAATCACAGTAAACCTTACTTCGGTCTTTCAAACCACCGAATATATTGTTGTACGGTAATGTCGACAGCTAGGTCTGGCCAAGTCGCGAGTGTGATTTACGCACCAAGGACGAGTACTTTCAAATCTACAACAGGCGCTTTGTGATAAAAAGACGTATCTTACGCGCACTAGCAAAAGCAGTAATAAACAAAATACCATATCCACTGAACACTGGATCGGTGTAACTGTCTTTTTAATGTTCGGAAAGAATCTTTTATTTTAAACAGAAATCCTGCTAGCTGCTGCTTAATGGACGAGTTTCTAATCAGCATGCGGCCGTGTCTGGTTGTGGAACAATGGAACATTGATTGTTGATGGACACAGAAGCACAAGCTTAACAAGTCCCATTGGATGGACATCATTAAGCGTTCCATGAGCTCCAACATATTGTTAGTTGCGCGCAATGCCGTGTTTACGGCTATGTTTATACCGAGGAATTTCATTCTAAACCATTTGGACTAGAGCCTCGCATTCTGGGGCCTTTTATTACCAAACATCAAAAACCAACATTAGTTTGTAATTAACGTGACTTCGGTTTGCCAGCGTGCCGCTTACTTGAAATAAGTTGGCCGTACACAAGCTGTATGAGCATCTTCGTCAAATTCATTCGCTACAGATGGATTACACGTAAAATGGCGGCATCAGTGTCTACATGCAGTGCGAATATAACATATACACACACGTTTGCACCCAATACGAACTGCATGTTTTCTTTAACCTTTAGAAGTGAGCATAAATGACAGCCTTAAATCTTGTGCATTTATATTTGAACGAAACCGATTTAAGAATAGGAAAGCAACTGCTATCAATTTGGTTACTAGGTAGCATGATAAATAAACAACAGATGGAGTAACATGTTGTGTATTGAGGTGCTTCCTCCGATATTTGAAAGCGGGCTAGCGGAGCTGATGCAGGAGATCGCGTAGCATGTAAATACAATGGGTTGTTCAATTCAGACTCTCCGTGTCCCCGGTGCGATCATACGCTGCACCCGATTCCTGCGGTATCTCAAATAACGTATTTTACGCAACCCTAATATTGACGGGTGGTCATATCACATATTTGCAGCTTTGACGATTTTGGGCGACAACAATAGCAGTACTACATCAACTAATTCCCACTGGCCATCATCAAACATTCGATCTACAAAACAGTGTTCACATTCATTCGTAAGTTTTCAAGAAGCAGCATAGTTGTCTTCTAAGTGCTCAACCGTTAGCAGTTACTGCTGTGTAATCTACAGTGATCATAATTTATTGGTAACGACCTACGTCCTACGTCACCGGTGCAGCTATTCGGCGCTCCTGAACAATTGTCGCTGTGCACCGATTCTTTCCGGGGTAACATACTAAGACAATGGCATACCATTACCGTTGACAGCACCTTCTTCTTATTCAACGCAGAGGATTGGTCATGTCAAATTCAACATATGGCAGGCGCCTCTACACCTTTGTATTCAATCTACATAGGACTTGCCTTATCATAAGCGCAGTTAAATTCAGTATGGCTGTTGACCAACTGGAAATTTAGCTAGACTATCACTCCTTACTAATCTGTGGAGCAGAACGTAGATTGTCGACAGCAGGATAACCGCTAGTCAGTTAATTATCGAGATTGTGCAGTTGCCACGGATTGTCCAGGGCGCTTTCTTTCCCGATGCATGCTCTATGATGCGCATCCAAGGGCAAATCGTTGAACATGGTGTTCTGAATTTCAAAGTTTACACTTTATGGGTACTGTAAGCAGCTAAGCAGTGCGGACCTTAGATGCAGTCGCAACCAAAGAACTGGAAACTTACTTCCTACTTTGCCACCATAGCATCGATCCGTATCAAAAATTAATTCGCTCGGAAATACCGCGCGCGCAAACTACGAATGAGATCATGGCTGGATTGTTCCTCTATCCTGTGATGCACCTGCTATCTGAACGTCGCGTAAGTTAGTATTATGCAGCTGGTTGCGAGAAGATCATGTAATCTACCAATGGATTTCAAGAAGCCGAATGTAAACAGTAAAATATGGTGGCAACCTTGCATAATTTGATGAGCAATACCATGGAGCTTAAATCGTGATATAAATCTCCCACGAATAATAATACAAAAAGATGCCGAAACTCACCGTCTTTGTATGACGCTATACTACAACCTACTTGAGTATGTAGCAAGGATATCATAGGCCAGAATAAATACAAATGTGTATTGGACAGCAAGTGAATTAATCGCGAAATGCAACCGAGTTAAATAAGCCCAATCAAGGATATGTTAGATGTGGCTTTTCTGTCTTAGACAGGTGTAAAATGTTGCTGCACTGCAACAAGTCAGTAGTTAAGCATTCCAGAGTGAAACTGTACCCATGTGTGACTTAATGTTTCCAGAAAATAAGGATGCCACCATGGAGATTGTTACGAATAGCACCACACGGTTGTGTTTTTGCTGCGGTTTTGAGTATTCGTATCCGAATATGTTGGTGCACTTGATATATAGCGAATTGCCTAAAAGGTTGGTTTTTATTGTTTAACTGCTATATAAAAACGTTTACAAGTTTATAGGCATAGGCTAAGTTTACTCATACCGCACCCCACCCCTGGTACTCTACTTTCCCTTTCTCGCTTATTTCGCAGTGCACATTCTTTCCCGGCTGCCCAACTTATTAACGCCGTACCCATTTCCCTCTTGCTTACTTTTGCAATATAGACTATAGTTGCTTATCGACTACAGCTATCTTCCACTCTATCATTGAGTTCTAAAACATCAGCCGCAAAGAAGAAAGTTTCAGCCTCCATCTCAGTGTTACCAAACCGGCGAAATTTAAGGGGCTCTAGTGGATATCACTCTCGTCCCAAATTTCGGTGCGTTGTTTGTCGAAGAAAACGGCAGATGTGTGTAACGAGTTTATCATATAGAATTCACACTACTACATATGAGTATAAAGTTAGCCTAGTAAGTTTCACCAGCGGTTTCATTAAGTGAAGGATAGCGGGAGAGACTATGGTGCGCTGAGGCTGGTTGTGGCTAGATCTTGACAGATGATCTACCCACTGCTGCTACTGTTGCGCCATTGACTCATGTCCTGGACGCCTCCTCGTGGCCACCGCTGGGTGGGAATTGGGTTTCGTCCTTCTCCCTGCTAAGATCCAGGACACCAATCCACATGAGTCAGTGAACTGACCATGTGCTAGACCCGATGCATTTCGGGTGTACATTTAATCGAAGTCTTTGGCTGAGGACCCGAGTCGTTCTCCAGTCAGGTGTGGGCGCCCTGCCAGTATCCTAGTCCGTCCTCTTCGGAGGTTAGGAAGTGGTCGATGGCCCTCTTCCCGTAAAACCTAGCCATGGGAGACAATAGGTCTACGGGTTATAAGCTCACAGCTCGATTGGCGTAAAGCACAAGCGCCAAACATTGTCTAAAACGGTGAGAGGACACCTCCGGACGTTCAATGTCTTGCTAATGCCCAACTCAAGCTAGGCAACTCCTGGTCAACTTGGTGCAAACCCGCCAAGACCCACCTGTAGCAGGTGCGTATCCTACTACGGTCTCAAAACATATTTGAATCCTTCCAGTACCTCAAAGGCTGCATGTGTCGGCCATCAGGCGGATCCCAATCTGTCTCTGCAATCACATTCCCGAGCTGGATCTGCACCCACTGTCTTGTGGGTAAGGCTATTAAGCCAAATGATCCGGGTGGAGTCCCTCAAACAAACATCCGAAACAAAACGACCCACCAATGCAATCGTATGCCTGCGCGCAAAGCACTCAGCATTGGGTGCTGGAATGTGCGCTCACCAATGGACCGGAACTCCAGCGAGTACCCAGACCGACGCACTGCATTTGTCGCGATGGACCTGGCGCGTTACCACATCGATATTGCGGCGTTAAGTGAAACTCGGCTCGCTGAACACGGTAAGTTGCATAAGGCAGGTGCTGGCTACACATCCTACTGCGTGGGCAACGCCGCTGCAGCGCCACGTGATCATGGGGTCGGATTTGAAATATCCGATCGCCTCCATGGTCAGCTCGTGGGTGAACCAACAGGCATCAGCGCGCGACTGATGACTGTTCGCCTACGACGCGGAAGAGGTAAGTTTGTTACTTTTAGAAGCACGTACGGTCCGACCATGTGGTATCCTGATGACACGCGTGTTCAATTCTACACTGAGCGATCCTCCGTGATACGGTCCGCGCCTTGGAGCGACCGACTATTTCCGCTGGGTGATTTCAACGCGCGCGTTGGGCGTGATGCATCGGTGTGGGCAGATGTTACCGGTTCGCATTGCATTGGTTCAGCGAATGCAAATGGTGACAGGCTGCTATCAATGTGTGCCACTCACGGCCTAACGATCACAAACACTCGGTTTGCACTGAATGCGAGTGAAGTAGCAACTTGGACCCACTCTCGGAATGGTCATGCTCACCTACTCTACTATGTCATCGTACGTCAGCGTGATATGCATGAAGTGCGCATGACAAGCGGTTATACCACAGTGTTCGAACGTCGAAAGTAGATGCCTCCAGCGAGAAAACTCTGATAATTATCAGTGACATCGGAAAAATTTTGCTGTCCATATTAACGAAGGTAAAAGACGAAGACTCTTGGATCACACATATTGCGGGGTCTATTTCAATGTTGCTAGGCTGGGGACTTCGTTCAGAATTACCAGGTTCGACATGGTGCAAAACCACGAAATTGTGGGAGACGAAAGAGTGAAGTGGTTCAGTAGAAACCATCGGTTAGTGCCTGAAGAGCTGGGGATAATCTGACCAAAGCTTGAATACCGAAGCCGGTGTTTCAACATCCGGTTCTACTTCCGATCGAATTTCGGAAAATACATGAGAAACGTGGACGTCGGCAACCTTCGAGCGAGGCACATGTTCGGGTGTAACCATCCAGGTAACGTGTTTTTTGTTTTGGTAGATTAAAATGCACTGTTTTAGGATATATACTGGACATGGAATCGCAGTGTAATCAGCGAGGGCGAGCCTGGTGTTTGCACGATGAAAACAATCGGATCACCCAATTCGGCTACTCCACATCCAAGAGGCTGGAACTGTACTCCTGGTTTCTCGAGGTTTGCTCATTAATAGCACCTTCTCCACTGACCAACAGAGATAATTTTTTATACCAACTGCTCACAGTCGATGGCTGTCGAAAAAGCCTGCCGGTTGTCATTGCTTTTCTCTGGCGGGAGACGGAGACTGACGTCAGAAGCTTCCTCCTCACAAATATGGAGTTTGTAGGTGGTGGTTTTGACGTCAAATGCATCCTGCCTGATGGTGCACTGGTCATTACTGACGCTGTACATAACTTATTTCCTTCCGAAAACATAATTAGAAATGTAATCAATCCACTTCAATCAGAAGCTTTTTCATTGCGAGGTACACCATTAGTTTTTGTAAATATTTAGCTCATTTGAAACTCATTCGTATCAATGATCATACTTTCTTCCAGTATATCAGCTTCTTGGTTCTGCCCAACGCTTGAAGATGGGCTTACAGCAGGATGCCTGGTGCTGCAACCTACGGCACACACGACACGAACATGGTGCTGTCCATGCATCGCTGCCTTAAAGATGGAAATGTTGAATGGGCGAATTGGACTGTGGGAAGCCACACGAGCGTCAAAAATGAGCGCGACGTATTTGATATTGTACCGACAGAAAACGATATCGGATGCATCTCGTCGCTACCTGCTATTGCCGGTTACCTTGAGTTGGACTGTTTGGGCCGCTGATTGATGCCGTACGCTATTTTCGTGATAGCGTCTGACTTGAGTTTAAGGTATCTGGTGGTGGTCCTCAGGAGCGGTGAGTATGTAACTGTTTTCAGCTATCGTCGACTGGAGACGGTGAACAACGACAGCCGTGCATGAACATGCTGAATTAACGTCGGATTTGGGCTTCCATGCAGAGAGTTACTGTAGTTTGTACAGCTTAACAGCGTGAATGTCAACGAACTGCCGGTCAGCCAATGATGGAAGAGAGCGAATAATGGGGCAATTGCGGTTTCAATGGCGCCGTTGGACGCGTCAAAAATGGGAAGGCAAGAACCGACCGCCATTTTGGATATGGATTTGAACGACTAACCTGCACAGTATCAGCGCCTGTAATAATAAGTATAACACCCATAATACGTATTATAATACGAGCTTGAAAAACGGTTATCCTCGCCGGTTTATCGTAAAACATAGCCAGACGAGAGTAGCGACAGAAAAAGTCCCCATTAGGACCAAAAGAAAGATCTTTATAGAACTACCGTTTAAAGTGAATCTTGCCACCATGAGGGCAACAAAGCGATTAATTTCCGCTGTTCACAGGACATTTTTCGCTGCTGAAGCTGTGCTTATTAACCGAACCAACAAAGTGCCTGTTCCCCCAAAGAAGGAAAGACAAGCTTTCGGCGCCATTTCACACTGCATTTACCAATTCACTTGTAGCTGCGAGTCACGCTACATAGGCCGTACCGAGACAATGTTGAATTCCAGAGTAACGGAACATGTAGCTAATGGGTGTAGCGTGAAATTATCTAGTCTTCCGCTTCGTCTATCACCTGTTCACGAAAGCCACCTGCCTCATCCATAGGTAGACACTTATTGGCCACTTGTCATCCATTCAACCCTGACACACAGTTCACAATCTTGTTGAGACATGCTAACAGCCGCATTCTACATTTCGCCGAGGCTGTCGCGACCAGCAGGATCAAACCGGCACTATGTGTGCAAAAACAGCTGTTTGTA
>CALYDF020000621.1:0-32988 GCA_944474145.2 Dicrocoelium dendriticum | reverse complement strand
CTCACCAGCTTAGCCGAAATGTTCACAAATTCATTTTGAACATGTGCAGACACTTTAAGAATTCCTGATTGCCCTTTCCAGTTGAAATGTCATCAAATGTTTACGAAGAACAGCTCTATACTTGTCGATCAAGTTCACAAACACAGAAAATTTTCCTCTGCTTTCCTGGTCTCTTTCTCATCTTGGATTTCTTCTCGGTGACCATACAGTGGTCTGTATGGTCTGCTTGGCAAGAACCGTGATGATATGCAATAATCTAGCTGGAACCTCACACCAGTTATTCTTATTTTCTTTTCCCCAGGTTATTGATCCGTGTTTCCAATTGCCTTTCATTCATCAAGCCGGATCACTAGCTCCTTGAGTTTGATGAATGCTTATGTATGCGATTTACTAGGTTCGTGCAAACATACATTTGGATGTAATTTCTCCCAGTATCTAGAACGGTCATCACTTGAAAAAATAGCCTATCGCTTTGAAACCATTCTACGGCTGAAGCGAAGGGGAGCCTCTTTTGAAGGCGTATGCTCCACGCATGTTCGCAATCATTGCTCTCCGTTTCGCAAAATCCCGAAGAATACAGTTCGTTGTAAGATTCCGAGCTTCACACTTTGTATTCGTTCCAGGGCGCGCTACTGCATTGAATTCAAGATTGCGTTGCAAGGAAGCGGTAGACCCTAGGCTTAAAACTATGGAGTGATTTCCATGATCACTCTTAACGGGCCACACTAGAACATCCGTACAATTTTTTATGTGCATGTTATCATGCCAGGTAGTGTTAGCCATTCTAATTAATCGAATTGGCACACATCTGCTCCGGCAATACAGACATTTCCTGCTGCATCATTTCTGTCAAGGTATCAACATTTGCAATACTCATTTTGTCAACGGGCTCAGTATCATGATAACTTTTCGCTTTTATCAGTTCGATCACAGAAGTACTTTTGATTAGTTTATGCTAGGTGTCGAACATGGTTGGCGGCAACCGGTTTCGGATTTGCCTGTCACTGTGGCCAGCCACAGAACGCCTGCACCTACAGAGGGACCATGGGTGGTTTGCACTGCACCACCCACAGCTCCATCCACACACCCTATATCCAGTGTAAACCCGAAGGAATATGACCGGGAGGCACGTGGATGGGAGCCACGTTTCATCAACGGAGTCGGCCCACACTCCTTCACAGGCAAACACAAGCACGCTGTATTTAGGGAATCAAGCGAACACAAGGCGGTGGCTGGAGCGTAGCCCACTCCACACTGAGTGCATGGAACCGCTCTTCGAGCCTAGCAGGACCACAAGGACCGTGCACCCCCGCCCCCCAGCAACAACCACCTGTCTCCTGGAGCAAGTATGGACGAGTTAGGGGGTAACAGACAGGTAGGCACTTTGTCAACTTACACATCAAGCGCAGCCACACCGGGGATATCAACAAGCAATAATTCACTTGAAACGACAAGATGAAATAAAATGGATCCAATAATGCATACAGATACGGTGGCATAACTCTGCGCTAAATCACCATATGAAGTAATTTGTTAGTACTGAATCCGTGATAAGTAAGAAATGTCCACAAGTTACTTAAAAATACTACAAACGCAACAAAGTTACCGAAGATAAGGGCAATCAGCTTAAGCAATGTGGCCAGTTAATAGAAGGTTATTCAAGTAGGCAGAACAAATCAAATAAAGTGGAATGAAATTTATCCAGCTTAAAAAGACTTAGTTTAACTGTAAGTTGGTTTAGCTCAACTGCGGTGAAGAAGCATTAAGAATGCAACATCAGCCTCAGCATGGGGCACACATACATACATGTTTAGTGGCATCGGGTTTCGGATTTGCCTGTCACTGTGGACAGCCACAGAACACCTGCGCCTACAGAGGGACCAGGATGGCTTGTGCTGCACCACCCACAGGTGTCGAACTATACATATAGTAATATACCTCCCATTGTCACATGCCACCAGGGACGGACCGACCGTCCAGCGTCTCTGTGTCCACTTCAGAATTGTAGTGAACGTATGAATTGCCGGGGCTGTAGGAGGTAAAAGTCACAAACATCTGTGTGCGAACTTACGAAGTGATACTGTGACTAATCCAATGTGGTCGGAACATGAAACAGAGTGTTGGGTTGTATTATTCGGCAAAGGCAACATCGTAAACATCGATGTCTAAGGTTACGGAATTGTGTAACTTGAAACGTCTTCCGTGGATCAGTTAGCTCTTAGTAAATTCATCATCTATCAAACAAAGCACCTGTACCAATAGGATGTGTAGAAAATTGTAGAATTGCGAAACCATAACGAATTTGTAAGATGATGATAGTTTATAACTGGTGGACTCAGCAGAACAAAATCTTTCTGTCCACCTGTCATTCTTCGCCTAATACATTCAGACTGTACGCGAAATAGATTGGCGCTACTGCTTTTTAGCTGCCATAAAATTTTTCACAGGCAAATTCAAGTGAACATAGGAATATAATAGAAATTCGTTTGTAATCGGTTTTTCCATCTACATTTGTTACCTTGGAATATCTTCACTGAAACTGGTAGTTTTATTGGTTCATTTTGTATGGCTGATTGTTTAGGTGTTCCATCAGTTTAACAGGATGTTTTTAGATGTTTCAGCCTCAGGCGACGTAAAATATTTCGAGAAAAGCACCTACACACCTCTTCTGCCTTGCGGATAAGGTTTTGAGCTAAAGAACTTGTTTGAGGACCCTAATCTTCGTGGCAGTATCTCAGGCAACATACAACCATGATAGTTCCCTCAGAAATAGACTGCTTTCTGCATCGGACATCGCGCAGGCTATCAAGGATAGTCTTATCTGCTACATACAGCAGGGTGGATAAGCGAAAACATACTGCTGCTGGCGACTCCTTTCTTACCTACCTTTTTCTCTTACTCCCCGCCTAAACCATAGTGCTAACCTACCTTCTATATTTCCCTGTTTAATTGACAGCAGTCGTAATGTCACTGAAGTCGAACCAACTGCAGTTATCTTCCCACATCATCGACTGGACGCCTATCGGCAACAGTTCCTTATAATGTCGTATTGTCTCGTTTCCCTGGCGGCGTTCAAGCCTCGCACTCTAAAACAAGTAGGTCAACAGGCTCCACCCGCAGGCACGTTAGGCACACCGGGTACTGACGTTTGTTGCGTATCCAAAACTAGGATCACAATGACCCTCACGGCGCTGTTGAATTAACTGCCCCCGTTTTTTCTATCTTTCCTGGTTGCACGCATCCCTGGTCAAGCTGGGATAGGTATCGTACACATCTCGAAGGCTGGGTCTTCGTTGTTTGACTGGAATCGGGTGAACAGCCGTTTGTGTATAACCCGTTTGACGACATCACCTAAGGTTGATTCACGAAACAGTACAATGCACCGTTTGTTTGTGGTTTTTTGCTCCTACTCTCACCGACTGCAGTTCTGACGCTGTCAAAGACGCATTCAACTACCATTTGAATACGTTATTGCGCAGTGCTCCCAGTCCAGATGTCATAATACTTTCAGGGATATGAATGCAGTAGTAGATGGCCTGGGTTCTTTAGAAACCCAGCTAGTTGTTGATTATGGGCTTAACTCCGGCGGTACGCACAACATCGAGCGTCTGTTGAAACAGTGTGTGAAACGCCAGCTGTTGCTTAGTAGCACTGCTTTAAGAGGCAGACAGCGCCGAAGTGGCACTTGGCATCCTCCTTTAGCAGGGCCGGTGATGGAACCAAATATATCGCATTGCCATAATTTACAGATGGCGTGGTTCCATTCTGGATTACAGCTAGTTCTGGGATACTTGCATCGAATCTGACCATGCCTTACTACGCTGTCTCTTTTCCATGAACTTAACCTTGAGGTGAACCAAGCGTCTCCCCCGCTTGGCATCTGAGGAATTAACTTAGCCCTCCGTCTGGCAAGCCCATCATTATGCAATGCTTGCCGAACATTTGCTCCCTTGTCCTAACGACACGGAGCTTAAATCGAGTAGGATCTCGGCTTCAACGCACCACGCAGCAACCTCCGCTTGTTGCCCTGTCAATGGTCACCACATCAGTTACTGGATATCCGACTTGTTGGTGAAACTGTTGAAATGCAGAAGAAACATCCCGGCTGACTGTGAGTGCAATGTAACCAGAGGGAATGATAGCCGCGAAATAAAGCGAATCCTGTGCGCTGACAAGGCAGTCTGGTGGGCAAGTCAGGCTCAAGAAATGGAGGAGGCAGGAGCAATACCAAATTATCCTAAGCTCTTCCAACTGATCCGCACCACCGGTCCCAGAAAACGAGGCGTCAGAGACAGCGCGCGTGCTGTTATTCACGATATGGAGCGCCATATGGCTCACTGGGAGGAATATTTTCAAGATCAGTTCATCTGGCCCCCATGCTTCAGGACCTCTTCCTACTCCGGTCTTCCAAGCTAAGCCATGGCCAGTTAGTCTAGAGATTCCGTCGGAGGCTGAAGTCCGAAACACCATCGCAGCCCTCAATCGTTTTCTTGATGCCGGCCCGAATTCCCTTCCACTTGCTCTAATTAAGGTTGGAGGTCAGGACCTCTGCAAAGAGACGACCTTCCTGTTCACACATGAATGGAAGGACGAGAGTGTCCCGGTTAACTGGAGTGAATCGACTTCAGTGGCATTATACGAGAACGAAAGTCGCACCTACCGTGCTAACCATAGGGTTAATGACCGAGGAATCGGAATCTCTGATTAGGGATGAGCAGGCAGGTTTCCGCTCAGGATGGGACTGTATAGGCCACATATTCACTCTGCGGCAGGTGATAGGGCAGCGCCACACGTATCGCAGGCCGACAATAGTCGAATTCCTCGATTTCAAGATTGCATTTGATTCAGTCGGGCAAGAGATTTTGCTCGAGATACGTCAAGGTGCGTCAAGGTGTTTCCATGAGATAGGTGAACATTTCACGTTCTCTGTACTCGAACACTACAAACGACGTCAGAGAGTACGGTGACCTGACGCAGCTCCCCGACAACAAGTGGAATTCGTCAGGATTGTCCAGTTTCTCCATTTTAGTTCTACTTCCTTGTGGACTCCATCATGGAATGTTCCCGTGGCTAATTTTATGGTGCAGGCATTGAGGTGCCGTCTGGTGAAAGGTGGGTTAATCCTGACTATGAAGACGATATTTTCTCGTTGTTTAACGATGTTGTGGCGGCGTAACCAACAATGAATATCTTCTTTGGAGTGGTCAGGTCACTTGGTTTGCGTTTCGCACATACAACGTGCAGTGTGTGTTGCTATGGAACCAACAGTCACTTGATGGTCCATTGCCCTTAGAGAGCGGAGAACTCGAGGTAGTTGATCACTACACTTATTTTGGCAGCTGCATTAGCAACGATGGACGCATAACAACTGAGGTTAGTTCATTCATTGCAAAAGCAAGAACTACTTTTTTATTGGTGTCATTTTGGCGACAGAAAGGGGTTTCCCTTCGTTTGAAACGCTGTGTTTACAAGGCCACAGTGAGGGTCGTTCTACTTCATAGCAGCGAAAATTGACCCATTCGACAGGAAGATCCAAAGCACCTTCAAGTCTCTGATAATCGCTGTCTGCGGAGCATTGCTGCTGTTGAGTGGCATCAGCCTGTCTGAAACGATGATTGATCTAGGCGAATGTTAGGTAATGATACCCAAACTAGTACCTTAGGTCAACAGATAGCACTGAGTAAGCTGTGCTGGCTTCGGCACCTGTAACATATGCTCATTCACCGATTGCCGAGGAGGGCCTTGTTTTCTTTGCCAAATATAGGGTGGCGCAAGGCTCTAGATAGACAACGGTGTCTTGGAAGCAGGAAATGAAATAACTTACTACCAGACTTGGTGCAGTCGGTCCGTCTCGCTTGAGTCCACGTGGCTTGCATTGTGCTTGCCTCAAGACTTTACAGAACATATCTCGCAGTCGGCACCAGTGACGTGTCTGTTGCCGTTTCCTTGTCGGACTGCATGTTTAACTTGTTAGTTGCTGACTTATCTGCGGGGTAACGGCTGACAATAACGTGGGGCAGTGAAAGCCGCAAGGAAGCTGTTACGTTGATGCCATCTTATATTTGCATGTTAGCCAGCTGTTTGTGACGGTATGGTGTTGACAACGTGTATGCGCTTACTCTGAACGTTTGCTTAGGGCATTAAGGTTTTCGGGCAAGTCCCCCTTCTCTTCCTCTAGTTATCCTTTATTCCATATGTCATCATGATTGTATGGTAACGATGCATCAGTTCAAATGGCTGATGTACTGTTGCTGATGAACAGATGACGTTCAGTCTCCTCACTGTTCAGGTGTTTAACTCGACCGAATAAACAAAAACGGAGAACAGATAACATAGAAGACTAGTCGCTGCTTATTCGGTAAAGTGTGGGTGCACCGTGTCGACGCAAGGTTTATGGATCGTGATGCATTCGAATATAAACATTGTTTGTAACAGTTTCGCGGTATATGGTCCGGCTCGTTGTTTGAGTTTTCTGAGGTGCATGTGGTTTCTAGTCTGTTGGAAAATCTGCCTTCGGAATCGCAGACAATATTGTCGCAACAGTTGTGCAAACATGGAAATGAAGCTGGCAAGCCACCGATACCCGAAACATAGTTTGCTACCAGTCTGCAATTTAAACGGACAAAGGGAAGTTCCTTCTATAAAACCCCTCGTGTGAAAGCATTTAACTAACCTTCAGTATGTGCACAACAGCTTACTGTAATAATTTTTCTTTGAATTACCGAGAACATTATTTTTGTTTTAATGAACGTGTTCCGAGATTTTGTATTTAAGAGGTAAATTCCTGCTTTAGGCCGCAATTTCTGACTGTTAACAATTGGAGCGCAGCATATATGCTTATCAAATAGTATGTAGCCATATCACATATTTCACAATAGCAGCCCGTTATTCATCTGAAACTTCTGCTTTTGAGGTTTTTCATCCATTGCAGCGGAGCACTTATCTGCTTCCGTACACTAACTTGTGTTCGCTTATTTACATGCATACTGAACCATTTTAGAGATACAACTTCCCTAAAATATCATAAAATAATTATTTTTAGTAAGCAATGGCGCGTCAAACTTTAATACAAAAGGAATTATCTATTTAAATTTAAATTTTTACGCTACAGAATGGTGGATTTGCTATCTGCCCGGAAAGGAGATATTTGAGTGAAATTCTACCCGCCAAAACGGTTAATAAACTTATAGAAATAATTTTATTTTATTGTAACAAATCTTTGTTTGGAATTTCGTGGGATTGTTTCGCACAAAGAAGTTCAGTTAACATTGCTGTGGGTATCAATAAAGGTTTGCGGTGCATGCTGTTACTCAGCCACGACGAGTATGTTTAAATATCGCAAGCGACCACTTGAAAGATGTACCGGTGTCAGCTGAGTCTATAGCAAATGGGCAAATGGCAGCGGTTTATTATCCTTTCCTTGTGAAATATCCGCATCAGTCAAGATCAGATTGCCCACTTCAAACCGCGGGTGAGTATCGTCAGCATATTGGCGGTTTCTGTAAAAGCATTAGTTGTCCGAGTTAGCCACGTTTAGTGTTTGACAACAACTTACACTTACATGACTCTAGGGACTCTTTCACAAAGTCAACATGTTCCTCTATATTTCTATAAACTGTTTCGGACAACCATCGCTAAACTGTACCTGGCCTAACTTTGCTATTCTGTTGAATTCCTTTGCTCTTAAACGAGGGATGGTTGACTTGTGGCTACCATGTATAACGAGTCAGTCGCCTTTCTACTGGAGTAAATGCAACACCTCGTGAAAGATTTTAGGATGACAGCGCATGGGTGGATGCAGTATAATTTAACATGTCACCAAACGAAATATGAAAAGGTTTCTGGCAGGTGATATTATCGTAAGTAATGGGGATCTGAAAGAACTAGGTTTAGACCCAGAGCTAACTTCGAGAATGGAGTAATAACGAACCGCAAAGACACGCACGGATTGTATCCAGTAGAATCGGGATTACTTCGCAGGTGCGCAGTAAAAGAATACTCGTACAGTATTGTTTATGAACAGTTGTCCCACGAAAATTGTTGTGGTTCACAAAGTGTAAAATGTTTGCATACATCAGTGAAATGATATTTACTGATAATATTATAGTTTAATACATACAAAATTAAATTAGCGTCAACTCAGTCAAATATTAACCATCCTTTTACTTCATATATTCTTTAGCGCTGCAGGAAGAATAAGAATAACTTATTACCTGCGCTTTGCTCTGGAAGTGGTACCAAATCTATCTTGAAGATCTCGTCAAGTGTGAAATCTGTGAAGCAGGAAAGCCTCAATCACATCTCAGCAGCATAGCATGTAGTTTGGTGTACACGTGTGCCAAATCATCAATCGCCGTAAAATAATGCTTCTTCCTGCGGTTTTTTGAATGAGTATTTAACCAGCGGTTTGCTGTAACAGTCTACTTATGTACCCACTACGGAATATACTGACAAGCACCACAGAATTCCTCTTTGCTTGAGACCAGAGTAGCTCCTTCTGACGCGCCTGTGAACTACTGAACATATTTGCAAATAAAGCACAGTATCGTTTGCAACACTATCTGATGTTTTTAGTCATCTGTTTGAAAATCGGAATCAAATATTAGGTAAAATTTAGGTGCAAGTTGGTAAGCGAGGCAATAATGCATACCTAGTAAGAAATGATAGGAGTGGCAGCCATGTTGTTCTCGTGTTAAAGGTCACTTAGGGTGGACTATACTTCTATGTGAACCTGTGTTATGGGATTGGGAATAGCTCTAGATTATAGCTCAAATGACATTGAGTTGCAGGCTTGTAAAATATTTTCATTGCATTCACACTTGTTGGCAACTTTCACTGAACAGGGGTTGGGCAACTTATCTGACCCTGGCTCCGCTTAGGATTCTTAATATATCATCTTTGTACGAGAGTGCTATAATTCATACTTATGGTCCTCTGTTATCGGGAATTTAGACATACGTATCTCAAGCTACTGAAAAGCAACCCCACTTGGTGCTCTCATTCGCGGTATAACAAAGTGGAGGTCAAACTGACCTCATGAGACGTTGTGTTCTTGGGAATTGTGCAGTGTTTGCCGATTTTGTGAAACCTCAAGTTAGGAACTCTACGTACACTGATGCTATTAACAGGGATATTCCTAGACATCCGTGTGAGAATGGGCTATAGATATTTACATACTTGTTGAAGCAAGAAAGTGATCACATAACTGTGCTCTTTATTAAGCGAGGGTACGGCGGATAGAAGAACAACTTGCAAGAAAGCTGTAAACTTTTCATTCAGTAAGGGTATGCACAAACAGCTACGAAGTGTTTTCCCACCACTATTGACGTTCCTTGGCTGTAAGTGAACAAATGTCTTGTCTGGCGATAATATTTGATGAAGCCTTAGGTTCTGCTGCCAAATGAACCAGCTGTGATTCACATGGATACGATGAACCACTCAAACCATCTTTCGGTTACAGCCGCAAATCAGCAGATGGTTGACGCATGTGAGCATGGTTTGAAGTGAGCACATGAAAGAATGGCATGTGTGCTCAGCCACGTGGGTTCGTGAACAACAGCGGATGGATTTCGTCCCCTCTTGCACCCTCCTTGTGAGAGGCTGTAACAGGAGGCCTTCCACAAATATAGTTACCACATCACAGTTTGAGTAATTAAAGATCAGAATTTGTAACCGAGAATTTGTTCGCTCTGACGCCCTGTTCAATTATGCGACCAATTAGATCTAACCAAAAACTCACGATTTACATGGTTGATTGGAGTTCACAGTAGAACATTATTACTGCTACAATCGCATATGTCTAAACGGATGTAAGCGCACAGATTATACTGTAGTATTCGTTGTGTAAATCTTGTGCGACCATCAGCATTGATTATGGTCCTCGGGAGGCATGAAAGTCTGCGGAAGGTCGACTAGTTACGTAAATCACTACATGCCCATGAGCACTGATTATTGGTCAGTGGTAACACACAGCCAAAACAAAAGCTTAACATGTCTAGCTGTATGGTCTGTAAGGGTTTATAAAAATAAAACCAGAACTACAATAAAAACTGAACAACAAATCAACGGTGGACTTGTTGATGTAAAGTTTGTTCCTCTGAATGATTTCCACATAGGCTGATGCAATTAGAAAGGACGTCGATGTTGGTTGTCCAAGCAACATGACTGGAATGAAACGCTTTGTTTTCTGATAATTTATGTGTTATGTGAGTCATACCATATTGTGTAATGCCTCTCATGTGTAACTTTCAAGTAGATTTTAGCATTGTGTTTGGAATGAAGCTAACAGCGAAAGTTCGAAATTTGTCAATGTATGGATTTCTTAAATGGAGACTCTGTACCGTTCGCTAGAACCATTCGTAATGCACTTATGCTAATATTCAAATAATATAAGCAGTTCGTAATCATACGGAAAGCAGGTATTGATCGTGTTAGGTTGCAAATAACCAATTGTAAATAGTCACGAGAAATGCGTTGCTGATGGTTAGCATATGATGTACAGGCGTAAACTGAGCAGTTTAATTACTCGTATCCACAAGATGTATTCGAATGAGGTACAGGCGAGTTAGCAGGATGCACATGCTTGGTGGAACTTCGTCACAATGTAGCAACATGAGATCACATTGTAACTTAAAGCAGGTTATCAGCTATTCCTACGCAATGTGTTGTTAGCGAAACTTTTAACTTGTTGAATTTACCCTTACGCCACCTGAATTCTATTTGATGTAGTATGGAAGTTGGTTAATCCATTGCGTTATTCCTAAGGTATTTAACATCCTAACTGTCAAATTTTTATACCCCTGAATAAAAATAGTGAGTAATAGGACCTCTGATCTATGTGCTCACTTGGATTTACTTTGTGCATAACGTGATCAAATTCTCACCGGTAATTTTAGCAGGCAGTGCTTCTGACCTTACTTGGCAAGTGCCAAATCTAACGGTATTAAAACAATTCGCTTAATGGTTAAACATCGCGGCACAGAATAAATTGCAACAAAGCCATTTTTAACGTTAAGGCAGTCGTAGGACTTCAGTTGCTATTTGATTCCGTGCCCAGTTTTAAAAAGTGAGACTGTTCTCAATTATATTCATACTGAGTGAACAGATAGTATATTAATGTTTTCAAATATATTTAATGTACAATTTGTACGACCTTGAACGAACCTGCGTCCTAGTTGCTTATTTATGACCACGTTGTTTTGGCGCCGTTCACAGTTGCATTTTGTCACACAAACGTGTGTTCACACTGATTTGACCCAGAGTCATCAGCGCTATCTAGTGCACTCTATCTTTCGCATCTAGCTTGTGTGGATCGCCTTTTATCTCCACTTTGCGCTTTAAGCGCCATTCCCCCAAAAACACATTCAGGGAATCTTCGGAAGCACGAACCACAGAAATATTTGGGATCTCAAATGAAATCCAACTACACATTTCATCTGACGGATCGACAACTACAGCTGTGGTTCCGTCGTCGAAGTAGCTATCGTAGACTTGTGTTCGTATCGCTCAGTCGCTCTGCTTGCCGCGCGAAGGATCTAGCCGCTAAAACCTGCCCGGCCTGGGCCAGAGGCAGTGAACGTGACGACCTTTAACATGCAGAAAATTCAGCGCACACGCGACTGGCAGGGAACCATAAGCTCTCGGGTCTCTACGGGAATATCATCGATCCACGAATTGGATCTTGACGCCCAATCAAGAGCCCACGTTACCGCATCCAGATCGACAGTAGTTTGTGACCTACCTTCATGCCACAAAAATGAAAGGATTAGAATCCTGTGTAGCAATTGCCAAGGCAAGTTCCGTTGCAAATGTTCCAAACTCACGGTGAAACAGTTGAAGCCACACAATAGTAAACCAGATTCATTATGTTTCCATTCAGTACGTATATTCATCACCATGGTAAAGATTGTACATGAAATATCATAAAAGCACGGAAGACTGGTGGCAATATTTGGGCAAATGATGAGCAGAAAACGTGCTTCATATGTAGAAAGCGTAACAAAGAGCAAATCCCAGTCTTTCTCATTAAGCGCTGCATTAAAACTGAGAAAGAAGGCTAGGCAGCGCGCCAAAAATGCATACTCTATGGCATTAAACGCTAATACCACCAGTTGCTCAAATATGCCTGAAACAACCACCACCAGTCCGATTACAATGAGCACGGTCAGGGTCTCGTCCATCCTACAAACGGTTCCGAAAATTCAGTGGGGATTCGACACCAGTGGTGGTTGGAACTTGATTGTTACCAAAGGTGACCGGAAACCTAGGTCCTTGGCCACTCCCACTGCACCAAGATTAAATGAAGAAACAAAGCTGTACCCAAACAGCCTACATCGACTGTACACACACCAGATGGCTGTTTAACCTCAACCAGAGTTGCACGTAGTAAACCAGCGGTAAAATGCACCAAGGTTTCAGAATCGACATCCAATTCCTTAAAAGGAATTCAACTCGATAAGGTGACCCAATGGAACTCTATATGTAATACTATAGGTTTCGTAACTAAGCCCATCAATTTGACACACGCTACTCATCGCCCAAACTCACCGAATTACGAGGAACCTCCGAGTTATGTTAATTTTTGCCAATGAAGCAGAGGCTGTCCTGTTGTCAACAGCTCGTCTCCGGAATGGGTCATGTTCCATTCGCCTATTACCGGATATTCTGTGGAGCGAGTGCAGATAGGCGAAGCACTAGTTAGACGAAAACCGAGAGAGATCCGTAGCCAGGACCATCCTCGTACACGGCGTTCCCGAGGCAGGAAGTCATGATAAGCAAGAAGCGGCCACTCAGAACCAGCAACACTGGTAGTACATACGCGAGACCCTCTCCCTGGAAAACGTCATGGCGCAATCAATCTCGAGGCTGCGCTGATCGCCAAATTACAAGGGATGTGGCCCGGAGATTGTGAAGGTTGTCCTTCAGCTTATACAAATTTCAGCAATAGTAGTGGAGGGATGGTATGCGGGCCGCAGCAGCCATCCTTCCGACCTCCGGATCAAAGCAGTGTCTGCTAAACAAACACACGAGAGCAGCCACTTAGTCTGACTACTTACCGACAAGAGTTCGGATAACTTCAAGCAACTAGCCAACAAAAGTGGCAAACACACCCCATAAGTTCCATAAAAAGATAGAAGCAAAGAGGTAATGGTAGCATCCATGGATGGGACACAGATGAGTTCATCATCATCACACGCAAAAAGCGACTAGTTTCCGATCTATCACCGGTTGGCGCAATGTTTTATCCAAAACCCCCATTCCACGATTCATTGCTAAAACAGAGAAACTTTCTTGCATGTACACCAATGCACAAGGTCTCCTGAAAATGCTTGCCAAACTGCGGCTAAATCAACCGTTATATGCCTGGGACATCATGTTCGTTACGGAAACCTGGTTGCACCCAGCAATTATCGATGCCGAGATCGCAATAAATGGTATGTCCCTTCTCCGAAAAGATCGACCTAGCAAAGGCGGGGTATGATATTATACTACTGAAACGATCTGCAGGGAGAACCAGAGGCCGATCTGGAAACGCTGATGATAGACTCACTCTGGTGAAGACTGTGACTGACACAACGAAAACTGCCTTTTGGCCGTTGTTTATCGTTCCCCAATGTCCACTCTAGAGATGGACTCCTGCCTTGCAATATCTTTAGGAAGGGTCCAACGAGGACGATACAGTCATGTTCTCATCTCAGGTGACTACAATATTCATGATTTGGAAGTTCCGGTATCCCCAACGAGCAGTTTATGGTCGACCTGCAAGAGTATATTGCAAGCATTTCGCTCTTCAGCCATATCAGTTCACCCACCCGATTCAGAACTGGAAATAAACCATCTATGCTTGATTTAATGCTCAAGAAATAAGAGCTCATGATTGGGAAACTAAGACTGGAGAGCCATCTGGGGCCGAGCAACCAAGTAACCATAATTTACGACTTGTGTTTGTTATGCGTAGTATCCACAAGAACCTAGTAACTTGTTTCGAACAAGCACCCACCACGACATACTAGTAGAACTTGTGGGAGCTGCCGGCTGGGAGTTTCCGGACGACTGTTCTGTTGACAGTGATTTGTTGGATGTTACTGGCAAGTTCAGTCAACTGATCAAATCAGCATCGGGCAAAATGTCCATTCGTTCAGCTAGGGCACCATCATTCATTCAGAGCAGAACCCGAAAACACATGACAGTTGCATGCATTCTTTGTTTCAAGATCACAGTTTTGACAAACTGTCTATAACAATATTGTTACAGTTATCTGTTTCTGCCTGTAGCCCATCTTTTCAAACCTTCTCGTGAGTTTCCACTTTTCATCAATCTATCCTTTCTAACTACGATTAAAGGATTATATTGAAAATGCTTCCGTCCCAACCTTTTTCCATCCAGACCATGCAAAAGTTCTAGGTTTATTACGCGAATAAGCCTTATTTATATACATTTGGTGTGAGGTAATCGGACTATGCATAGTTCTTCGTTACGAGTATGATAAGGTAAGGTTGGTGGGATATGTCCAATCTGTAGGTCGCTTTATCCTAATTCATTCCGTGCAATTTCGCGGGCGTTTTCCTGTAGTGAAGGCAAAGAATGTGTGACTGTATAAATGACACACAGGTGAAAGGCTTTTGTTACTTCTCGCTGGAGCGGGCTGGGTACGGTACAGTACCTTAGAAGGTTACTATAGCATTTTTCAGGCATATGCGTGTTTCGAGTATAAGACGTATGACCTTCTTCACAATAAACTATTGGTATCCACTAACAACTTTGTGAACATTGGATGATTACAGCACGAACGTACCTCTTTGCGGTTTGGTGGTTGTGATTCCAGTAACTAAGCGCGCAGGTGTATGTTAAGCCTATCGCATAGGTAGTCATTGTTACTTCTATTGTACGACACACCTCAGATACCCATGAGCATCTGGTGATACTATTTAGCACATTTCTGCTGAATTTGCAGCCTTATTTATAGTATGAGGAATTGTGGCAAGGATTGGCCTTTTGGCAAATGAAGACTGCCTGGTTAAAAGTGTGGCTGGAGGCTTGTTATCATATAAACAAATAAATAAACAAAAAAGTTTTATTCCTCGACAGTGCGAGGCACAGACCAAGTGGGTGGTCTTATCGACATGCACAACGTGATCGCATAATATAGTTAATTTGACGTCTTTTGTTCAATGGTTCCCATATGGGTATTTGAAGTGATTAGCAGTTTGAAAATAGTAGAGAGATTAAGAAACTGGGAACAATAATAAATGTGGATTTCACGGAAAGGTCAAGGAAAGTAATACGGTCATCCATGGAACTGTCCCCAGGGGACTTGCTTCCATGCACAGTATTCCCACGATGGGTTTCACCTGCACTTCCATGCTCCAATTGGCTCTGTGCCGGTGTAACAAAATAGTAAATAGGCCAGCGCACTGGGTATCAAATTTATTTTTAGGGCTGTTTTATGCATCCATTATAGGCGATGAAGCCTCATCCCATTCTATGATACGGATCAATCAAGTGTGGCAGTTTTTTCTTTTAAGCCAATGAGTCAGTAGTGATATGATTTGCATGGATATACTATTATTATTTTGGAAGCTGTAATCCGTCAACACAAGAGGTCAGCCCAGTCATGACCAACAAGGAAACAAAGAAGAAGATAAAGTATGAGGAATTATAAAACATAATGATGAATACAAAAGCTTGCCGATAGGCCAGTCACAATTTGATGGAAAACCTTGACGAGTGACGACGATGGTACAGAGACATCAGCTTGAAAGACGTAGTGCATCTTCGAACCAGTGCGTCAAAGGAGAAAACAGAATTGGTTAGACGGATTGATAGGAGTAAGATCGTTTACAAATACGAACTCAAGAATTCAACTATATGTAGGTAAACTTATAATATTGAAATTAATAGAGGATATGGCGACTTTCATTTGTATCCATGACCTTTCTCATACAAAGCACCTAGAGTCATCTTTTGGCTTAGTGTCGACCAGATATTTGCAACGGTCAGTTGAATATTAACCATGTTTCTGAATTGCGGATAGGTAGTGCAGTTTCTAATACTCGATGGAAGTTTGTTTCATATTAACACATAATTTACGAAGAAAAATTTGAGCGGAGCTTTGTGCGAGACTTTGGTATTTGCGCTGTGCGCTCGCTATTTCTTAGTTCATAGCGCATACGAGTCTGAAACTCTAGTTGTGGCTGAGCAGTGAAGCTTAACCCAAATAGTAAGCTTTATAGAAGGCACAGATTAAGTTTGAGTCTGCGTAGCCATAGCGGCTCCAGATTTAGCACCTCGCAACGCTCACGGTATGTCATAGTTTTAGGTATGTTCGAAAACCTCTCTGTGAATCATCATTGAGTGTTTTCTAGTGCTATGATGTCCACTTTTCTCAGATTATTATGCACTGTCGTACAGTACCCAAGCTTCGGTTTAACATATATTTTAAAGGCTTGAAGCCTCGAATCCCTCAAGATAAGAGTTCAACTTATGTAGGCGATTACTTTGCTGGCAGAAGCCTGCAAGAATATAACATGCTGTAAAAATTAAATGAGGCGGAATCTCTTAGATCATGATCTCGGACTGCGCCACACACAGGATGTTCGGAGAAGGGCCACAGCCGTGGTACAATAGCTTATTCTTGTCAGTGGCAAATTGCAACTTCCAGTAGTTACTCCAGTGCTCTAGTGTGGAAAAGTCAGACTGAATATAGGCTGAGTTAGGACTACATTGCCCAGGGGCGGAACAGTAAAATTTTTTTAACATTATCAGCGAAAGAAATGGCTTCCCATCAATGAGATCGTTGAAATAGATTAAGAATAAAAGCGGGCCTAGCACGCTGCCTTGGATCACTCCACTAGAGATCGTGGTGGTTTCAGATGTATAGTTACCGATTTTGAATACTTGCTTTCTACCCTCGAGGTAGCAAGACAACCAATCTAGAAGCGAGTTTGTGATACCATAGGATATAAGTTTTTGCAACAATAAATTGTATGAGACACGGTCAAAAGCCAGTTGGATGTCAAGAAATATTACAATGATGGCACTTCCGGCGTCGCTTGCTCTAGTCACATAATCAAGGTAATCTAACTGGCTGGTAGTGCATGGCCTACCTTTAAAATAATCGTGCTGATATTTACTGAGAAGACTCATGGAACACAAATATTCTATTATGCGTTCTTTAACTAACCTCTCCATGATTCTGGAGATAACAGATGTGTGGCGGATTGGGCGGTAAATATTTACATCTTGCATAGATCCGCTTTTGTGTCGCGGTATTATAGTGGATTGTATCCAGTGTATAGGATACTTCCCATTGAGCATAGAAAGTGTAAATATATTAAGCAAAAACGGGGATGTCTGGACCTCCGTGCTTTACCAGTATTGGAGGGATGTTGTCAGGGCCTGGTGAGCATGATGACCGAACTAATCTGAGTTGGCGACATATGTCACTAAGTGTAAATTCAACAGTTTGAAGTGTACTACTGCCCCTGTGTATCAGCTTGAGCTGAGGATCTTCATTCGCGTTAGTGCCATAAGTAGACATAAAGCAGTCATTGAAGACCGAACATATGATTGCACGATCGGTTATGGCAGTTCCATCAGAGTTTACAGTCGAGTTTATACAACTTGATTTTCTATTCTGCCTACGGTCCAAAAGTTTTGAGATGCAGCATACTACGTTGGCGCTCTTCAATACCATTACTTCCTCAGAGCATAGCATTTGTGGTGATCTTGGTATAACGCTGTAAACAATATGGTGTGGAGCATCAGCAGAGTAAAATCGTTTGTTTTCCTAAATTTTTTCTTTGTTTAATGAAGTTTAGTGGCTACCTTTTTTGAGATGCCTGCAGGTGCAGCATTTCTTTACAACTTCCTGGTACGTTCTGGAGCCACAGCTTCAATACAAAGCTGAATGCGGTGGTAGAATTCATTATAAGCAATTTGAACATTCTGTGCTAAGAAGAATGAATCCCAATATGAAGACCTCATAAGATCCGAGAAAATTGACCAATTCACAGAAGAGAATGGGCAGTAATTGATCACTGATTCTATCGGTTTAGAAAGAATTTGGAAAGAACAAGCAACGATGTTATGATCACTACTCGGCAACTTGTCACTGATGTAGGTGGACACATGCGAACATCCCATAGTAAATAATAGATCAAGTGTGTTACCAAGCCATGTAGATTCTGTGACTTTCTGTACCCAATCCGATTCGACCAAGAGTAGACATAAAAGGATTGTGTCTTTGTGGTTTATTGTTAAGGGACCATGGGATTTCGGGCATATTAAAATCCCCAGCGGTTATTTTATTAGTGTATGAGAGGTCAGCAATAGAAGAAAATGTGTCCAACAAGTCATCGGTTACGGTGAGTGCAGACGATGGGGGTCTGTAAATACAACCTACTAAGAGATTTGTTGGATTAATAGAAATGGGAATCCACACGGAATCAAGAAGATTCCGTAGAAGTGGTTCATTCAGAGGCAAAACCAAATATTTGTCTTTGACGTAGATTATACAGCCACTACCTCTACCATAAAGGCAGTCATTACGAAAGATGTTATAACCCAGTATCCTGAACAATGTGTCAGACATTTCTGCTAAACACTATTTTCTGTAATTAAGAGAAGAAAGGTGAAGAATTTTACCCAGGAAGTGCATTTTATTTAACAGTGAACGGGAATTAATTAAAAGTTGTGCAGTGTTTTGTTATCCGTTGGATTGTCTGCAGTAATCCTGATACAGGACTCCAAAGAGATGGCATTTGGAGAGAGTGGAGTGGGGGTGGCGGGTACGGAGGACATATAATTTGCGGAATTAGTGTCATTTGGGGGTGTGGAGAGTAAAACGCCACTGGACCCCCAAAAATGGTCGGAAGGGTGAAATACTGGGAATATGGCGACCCACTGGGAGATTACAGTTTGCTGGCTGTTGCACATAACCTACCTGCCAGTTAAGATTATTTACATGTTGAGGTAGTTTGGGAGAATTTTGGTTGGGCCAATTTCTCTCAGCTACTTGAAGTTCACTAGCAAGTGGCTCACAAGTTATGGAGCGCACAGGTCGCATATTCAAATGCTGCATGGTTGGAGATATGCCGACTGTCTGCTGGTTTTCAGTGGTGACAGCGTTTGGTGGAACGTTTAAAATAGCTGTGTTTTTATTGTGTCTAGGAGCACCCGTATAGATTCCACGTGAGGTTTTGCTACCAGTATTCTTTGCAACAAGGCTTTTCCTCAGTTTATAGGTTCACAACTTTTAGGAGAGGAGGTTTTCAGTTTCATACCAGATCGTCTATGCACCTGGTTGGTGAACGACAAAGAGTGAGTAGAAATAGTCGTTTGCGCAATGGAACTTTCTTGTATGCTCGGGGACGAGTTACGCGGTAATGTTGGACTAATGTGACACTGAATGGAGTTTTATATAGCAAACCATGAGTTCCGTTTCGTTTAACACAGAACTAGAGTTACGCAAGCACAGAAGACAGTAGTTTTCGTTGATAATTGTCGTATCTGTCCACTGGCAGAGGCTGATTTGTCCACAATCAAATACGAAGCGAATGGAATAGAGGTATGATTGTTCACACCTTGGCGCTATTTTATACCTTATATTAATGAAAGTACGTTTATCATGATTAGTGCAACACCTCTTAAAACAGCAAAGTCCAAGAAAGAAGCTGTTGGACAGATTAGACTAATTGCTCGTCAGCACGACCTTTTACATACTGCAGTTTGCGCCAACGCATAAATCCAACTACTGGTCACCTTATGGAATTGGGGAAGATGTTAAGGATAGTTTCTCAAAAATTTAAAGAAATATCACTCTGGTTTTGATCATGAAAACTATAAACTAACATTTATTATAAAATGGTCTGAGTGTATGTACATATTCGTTAGGATTTCGTTAACAAACGACTAGATCGAAATGCTCCAATCCTACTCAAAGCCAGTCTAATTTTAGGATACATAATATTTGTTTTTAGTTTTGTGAGTGGATGGTTTTACCAGTGTCTCATGTATTTGACAGATACTAGAAACGGTATTCGTTGAGCAAGTGACGTCTCAAGTCATTCCGTCAGAAGTGCAATGATAATTGGAAGCTGAGAACCATGTTTGGGGTTGTAAGAATCGGGAAATTTATTGAGAATTCGATTGTCGACGAATGTAGGACTTTTGGAGTCTGTCTCTATTTTTGAAATCGAATCAAATGCTGGTGACTCAATCCATTCCGACAGTTTGGACAACCAGACTCGTGCCGATCAGCTCGTTTCTACTCCGTTAGCGAAACTGAATGCAACCTTTGACAAACAATCTCAGCAGCAACCTCAATTGCTCCACTCGACAGTTTTCTAAGTGAGTAAACAAAAGGTCGTTGGGCTTATCACGACCTCCGGTTGCAAAGAACTCTGTATTCAGCTATTTGGGAGCTAAAAGTGCATTCAGCTTACATTGAAAAATTTGAACTGACTGTTGGGAAGTCGTGATCTTTTCAGTTCATGCAGGATAGCAAAGTTCGCTCACGAACTCCTTCCCTTCATTTACCCAACAGGTGTTATTCACAATCAAACGAATGGCAATCTATATTATCCTTAGCGAATTAATATTCCCGTTGGACAAGTTTATCAGCAATCCCACAGAATAATGTTAGATTTTGGTTCTTAGTCAAAAGATTAGAACACAAGTTAAGGAAAGCTGAGAGAACACTTTCACCGGGTACATACCCTACTGGCTGACTGCTGTTGGGTGGAGTCCGGGATACTAGTCGGTAAGCAATGACACGTAATACGTGTCAAATACGACAGTATAGAAGTCGGAGGCGACTGAACCCATCGTACATTTTACAGGCTACAAGAATATGAAGCGAATCAGACAGAGCGACAAACTTGCAGCGAGGTACTCACCAAAACGGTTTGTGACAACGGATATGCAGTCAGTAAAACAAATGGACGTTTTGAAGGTTAAAACCACCGTAAAATCCAATGTTACAAAATACTGAACGAACTTGTTTTACGGTACACTACAAGGGTCTCCCCCTAGAAGGCTGAAGAATGGAAGTCTTCGATTGAGCTGTTAGTGGGGGAAACAGAAGTTGAGGGTGGATGCGAATGTTTGCAGGGGCTTCAGTAAAGGCATCCAAAGTGGGGTGTGTAGCAGAGTTCGCTGGGTCCAGGCTTTTGCTAGTTATTATTTATGACGATCGTGTGGACCAGAGGGCATCATCGGTGGGCCGTCGGGGCGGGCTGGTCGGACTGCAAAAAATACTGGCTAGTCCAGAAAAAAGGCCGACAGGACCTTCTCTTTGCTGCAGACCCGAATGAGCGCTTGGGAGGTGTCACTCCCCCCATCGCACTTTAGTCCACGGTCCTCGTCCCACGAAGCAATCCAGGCGTCCTCGTCCCACGAAGAAATGCTGGCGTCCTCGCCCCATGAAGAAATCCGGCGTCCTCGTCGGCAATGACTAGGCGGCGTTTGGGGACCAATCCATTGGTGGGTGTCTGCGGTCGAAGGCGACTGTCTGTTCCTTAGGTGAGGAAGAGGATTTTGTGTCGGCTGGCAAGTCACTCCAGGGTTGCGTTGAGTCGGTTGGCGAGTCAGTCGAGGGTTGCCTGGGCAGTTCCGGCGGTTGAGTTTCTGGAAGGTAGAACTCAGACGGGGTGGGCAAGGGTCGGGGAAGTGGCTTGACGCCGGAGCGGGAACATGGCATGCATGATAAAAGCAAATACGCCTTTAAGGTTTTCAAAAGGTTTTGGGTTTTTTGTCGATTTTGTAAAACGTTTGTGGATGAGACGCAGGATAACCACTAAACACAAAAAAGGCATGTTAATGGAAATAGCAAACGCTTACAAAACCTGAAAAACGGACCGGACGTTTGACTTGCCTACCGCGTCGGTCGGTTGCCTGGGGTTGAGGCGAGATAGATTGCGGCTCAAGGGGTACGGAGGATTCTGGGTTATCCAGTGATCGGGAAGTCACCACAGGTGCGGGTGCTTGTGCGAGACCATCAGGGTGGGTTGCAAGTGGTTCGTCAAATAATGCCACTTTGAGGCCGTCAGTGGACACAGATGTTCGGTGCCCATTCTGGTCTAAAGTAAAATGTTTCGGAGTCCGTTACAGAACTCTGGAAGAGCCAGTGTAGGGAGGCTGAAGTGGACGCCGCACTGCGTCTTTGCGGAGGAAGGCGTGGATGCAGGTAGTGAGTCCGCTGTGCATGTGCACATCTCTAGTCTGTTCACGGGGCGGGTTCGGGTGTAGTGAACCTATGCTTTGAGCTAGGGAGGACGAAAAGTTAGGCGGAGGCATACCCGACGATGCGGGAGGTGAAACGAATTCTCCTGGTCACTTGAGCGTCATGCCGCAAACCAACTCTGCTGGTGCACATTGCAAGTCAGCTTTGATGCTGCTGCGAATGCCTAAGAGAACGAGCGAAATGTTTTCGCTCCAGCTAGGGTCGGAGGAGGCGCAGAGCGAGGCTTTAAGCTGCCTATGGAAACGTTCAACTAACCCGTTGGCTGCTGGGTGATACGCTGTGGTATGAATGCGGTGACAACCTAAAAAGTTGCAGAACGTATCGAATTTTGCAGATTCGAAAGGCGTTCCTCGGTCAGTTGTGATGGTGGATGGGCATCCGTAGTGCGAGACCCACCGATCCAAGAAGGCCCGGATAACAGTCCCAGCTGTGCAGTCTGGTACGGGGATGGCTTCTGGCCATCTGGTGTACCGGTCGACACATGTAAGAATGTATACGAATCCCCGTGAGGGAGGTAATGTACATACCAGGTCTAACTGTACAGGCGAGACCCGAGAGTCCGGAGCAGAAAATGAACCAAGAGGACTGCGGGTATGACGATGTACTTTAGAGCGCTGGCATTGAAGACAGGCGCGAGCCCAGGTACGAACATCTTTGTTTACGCGTGGCCAAACGAAACGTTCGGTGATCAGTTTCACAAATGCACGGATACCGGGATGTGATAGTGAGTGAAGTGCGTCAAAGACTGTGCGTCTGAAGGAGACGGGCACGAGGGGTCTAGGACAACCTGTGGAAGTGTCACAGAGAATGGTTCCTTCCGTGGTTTGAAGAGGGACAGGTTGCACATGCAGCGAAGTGGACTGCAGAGTGCGCTGTATGTCTTCGTCTTGAGCCTGAACCGATGCCATTGCGGCAAGGTCGACGGTAGGCAAATACTGCAGAGTGAGGTTGACGCGTGAGAGAACGTCGGCGACGGGATTGTCGACACTTGGGACATGACGTATGTCAGCAGTAAACTGCGTGACAAAGTCTAAGTGTCTTGTTTCCCGTGGTGAGTATTTGTCGCTAGCCGAGTTGAAGGCAAAGATAAGGGGCTTGCGGTCAGTGTAGACCGTGGAAGCGCGGCCTTCATGTGTGTGCCGGAAATGACGTATCGCTAGGTAAATGGCAAGAAGTTCTCTGCCAAACGTGCTGTAGCGGGACTCCGCTGGCTGCAGGCGCTTGGAGAAGAACCCAAGGGTTGCCATTGCCACCAACGTGTTGTTGGAGGGCGGCTCCTACCGTGACTTTCGAGACATCAGTCGTAATAGAAAGAGGTGCAGCCGATTCGGAATGAGTGGGGAGGGCTATGTTGGAGATAGCATCCTTAAGCTCGGCGAAGGCTGCCTGTGCTGTGTCAGGGACAGCGAACTTACGTTCTTTTCCTCTGATTAGGTCAGTCAGTGGCTGCATGAGCTGAGTGCAGCGCGGAATGAAGCGTCGATAGTAGTTAACCAAACCACAAAATCGACGGAGGTGCTTAAACGAAGTCGGAGCTGGGAAGTCCTTGATTGCCTGAATCTTATCAGAAAGGACTTCGATACCAGACGATGAAACGAGGTGGCCTAAGAATTCTACCGTTGCTTTGCCGAGTTCGCACTTAGTCGGGTTGATGGTGACATCGTGTTGGGTCAAGCGCTGGAAAAGAGTTCGAAGATGCTCGTGGTGCTCTTGTTCCGATGCACTGGCTACTAAGATATCATCGAGGTAGGAATAGGCGAAGTCTAGGCCACGAGTAACAACGTGGATTAAGCGTTGGAAGGTTTGTGCGGCGTTGCACAGTCCAAATGGCATTGTTAAAAATGCAAGCAAACCGAAAATAGTGATGACGGCTGTTTTAGGAATGTCACTGTCTTCCACAGATATCTGGTGATAGGCGCGAACCAGATCGATCTTGCTGTAGATGTCGACGTCGTCGATAGTCGGCGTGGACGGCATGACACAGGTGGGCCATTCGTCCGTATGTGGTGCGCGACTTGAGCTGCCACGGGCAAAACTGCGTTCATTGGCCGAACGAGCTTGGGATACTGAGAAAAGAGAATAGCGTAGTCTGGCGAGGTCTGGGAAAAAGCATAGACCGGGGATATAGATGTCACATCGGCGGTGATACCAGGTAAACTGAGGTTTGTTGCAGTATCGATATCACCTGGCGTTTCGCATCTACCAATAGGTCGAAATGCCTGAGAAAGTCAATGCCGATTATGGCAAAGGGACTGCAGCGACAGTGAATACCCAGCGGAACGCGCGCCGAAGACCTAGGTCCAGGGTAAGTGACCGATGACCATAGGTGGCTATTGGTGTGCCTTTGGCGGCACTGAGGTTTGCCGACAGAGAAGTGGTTGGCTCATTTGGCATAGGGGGAATGACGCTGACTTCCGCCCCTGTATCAACTAAGAACTGGGTATCGGAGTCATAGTCCCTAATGTAGATGAGACGACTTTGAGCTTTGCCGACGTTCGTGACCATTATAGGCCGGCGTGGCGGATCATGTATAGCGGAGTAGCTACACGGCTGTACGCACTTACGGGCTTTAGTACCGAAACGCGAGTGGTAAAAGCAGTAACCTGAGGCATCAGGTTTTGTGCGACGGTGCGATGATCCAGAGCGGTTGCGGTGCTTACGTTTTAAAGGTGAGTTCCTCGATCTGGCGCTGAAGCGACGCTATCTGCAATGATAATGCGTCTATTGCCGACGGCGGGCTAGTCGCGCATGTCGATGTGGTTGCGCCAGCACAAAGCTGCTTAGGTGCTTTGGTTTTAGCCTCTGGCTGGTGCCGTTCGATGACGCGGTCTGCTAGATCTGCAATTGCTGCGAGTGGCAAATCACTTGCCACCGCAAGGATAGCCTGAGTGCTTTCAGGAAGGCGTTGCATCCACAGCTCGCGGAGAACCCCGGCGTCCATGTTGGACGTGCCGATGAGCTGTTGCATTTCGCGCAACAAGGCTGAGGGCATCCTATCTCCTAGATGCAGATCACTAAATAGTTGCTGCAGACGGACCTTGTCAGAAGGCGTGATTCGCTGAATTATAGTCTGTTTAAGAGTCTCGTATTTCATTGCTAAAGGGGGGCAAAGTATGATGTCTCTCACCTGCGAGGATATACTCTGAGGAAGGCAAGATATTAGCTGATTACACATGGCGAAATCAGAAGAAATCTTACGAATATAAAATACGGATTCTAGGTGCAAAAACCATAATAAAGGATCATTCTCCCAAAAAGGGGGAGGGGCTAACGCAACAGAATTGACCATGACAGGCTGAACAGCGTTAACCGCACATGGAAACAGCTTATACACTAGATAATTAATTGCAAAAAGCAGCTAAAATATGTGGTAGGTAAGAAAACAATATGACCACAAGTAATGAATCACAAAATCACTGGAACGAGCTCACCAGAGTGAAAATGCAAAACGGCGGGCGGCGTGTTCCTGACAGGGGGTCACCAATTGTTGGGCGCAGCCTGGGATACTAGTCGGTAAGCAATGACACGTAATACGTGTCAAATACGATGGTATAGAAGTCGGAGGCGACTGAACCCATCGTACATTTTACAGGCTACAAGAATATGAAACGAATCAGACAGAGCGAGAAACGTGCAGCGAGGTACTCACCAAAACGGTTTGTGACAACGGATATGCAGTCAGTAAAACAAATGGACGTTTTGAAGGTTAAAACCACCGTAAACTCCAATGTTACAAAATACTGAACGAGCTTGTTTTCCGGTACACTACACTGCCCTAGGTTTCTGATCAACCACAAGCATGGAAACGTTGTCAGTAATGGTATCAGTCACTTAGGAGCTTGCCTGGGATTTGGTTAAACTAGAGCAAATGCTACAGCATTCAACACAGCTGGTTGGCAATGCTTGGTAGGTCAACAGAAGCACTCGTAGTGTGCATGGATTACGCGTTCTCACTGATACCGGTTCCGCATTTCTGTGCAGTTAAGCCTGTACAAGCTTTTACTGTTGTATACACGTCATATTTGAGACTAGCTTAAAATAAAGGCTTTGTATTTGGTCACCACATCTACTCCAGCAAGGGTTTTGGAATATTTCGTATCGAAGTAGCTAGGGGGAGTGGAAAACACTTATACTACTAAAAATTGAAGTTCAGGTTTGCACATCGTGCTTTTTTTAAGTTTTGGCCGTGTATGCTTTAACGTTTTATCACTTGTGTTCAGTTTCGGTAATTCTAATGGTGTAGATCGTCTATTCGTACGGGCAGCAAATGTAAAATTATTGCCACTTTTTTCGTACTTCCTGCGTGTTTCATTTTTCTTTACCTAATAGTTCAATATCACTGTACCCAATTAAACAGTCTAGCAGAACTTGGGACGCTTCATCTATTACTTATTGATTGGTAGCCAACCGATGAGATGTTTTCAAGTTAGCTGTAGGTGTAAACCACCACAGTTATGGTGCCGCAAAACAAAAGAAAAGAAAAAAGTGAAGAAGTTGCACGCCGGTTGAGTCACCAGTAACGGATGGACATTGTTCCTGAGAGGTAACAGTCGGATATTGTGCCGCAAAGGCATATAATGCCTGTTAATTGCGACCGAGTTTGGAGAGGGAGGCTAAGCGGAGCGGGATGGACAAAGAAACTCACAACACAGACGTTATTGAGATCGGTTGCTAGCCATGTCAACGAGTCTATCCAAGACAAAGTGTTACTCTTCTTTCCGTCCTTAAGCAGGGAGTCGCGAGGCTACAACCAAGGCCAACTTCAAAGTAAAGGCCTTCATTCCTCTAGAAAAAGTAATTGCTTGGTCACCTTTTCTTTTCTTCCATCCACACCTACAGCACAAACAACGCCCGTCGTGAAAATCGGTTGGCTGGCATACGAGACACTCGCCTAGCCATTGGAGACTGGTGCGTGAAATAACGGTGCTGAGCAGTCCGCTTCTTCTTCTTCTTGCGCCATAAACAAGATGTCGAACATGCTCACTGCTCACATGGTGTTCCATAGATATGAGCCAAACTTCAGAGGCACCAGTGGTCGAACAAAGCTAGCCTATTCATATCCGCTGAGCTAAGGGGCCAGGTTTTACAACCAAATGGTAGGGTCGAAAGTACGGCTGCGTTGTGTACTCTAACCTTCAGGGAGAGAGTGATGTGGCACCTGCACCAAAACTGGTTTATATTAGCAAAAGCCCCTCGAACTATTGTTATACGGTTCGTGGTTTCGTCTTCACTCCCAACCGCGTTGATACAAGTACCCAGAAAGTGGAATTGCTAAACGACTTCTAGCTGACACCCCACCAAGCGGCAGTGCAGAAGGCGATCCCTGCCAACCTTGAGGTTAAGCTTTTTAATTTGTGTTGCAAAACACAACCCGAAACGAGTGAAAGCCAGTCTCAATATGTCCAGAGCCGTTTGGCACATTTGAGAGCTGTCAGAGATGAGGGTAATATCACCAGCATACTCTAAGTAAAGAAGTCGTTCTCCTGGGAGCAGCACCACACCTTCCAAATCATGTCTTGTGAACGCAATTTCCATGACTTCATCAATAACGAACTTGAAGAGGAAAGGTGACACCAGGCATCATTGTCTTACCCTGCGGGAGATATTGAAGGGCAGCGAAAGCTTGCCGTAAGCCCTCCATCTGCCAGGTATGCGAGTGGAGAGCTCGCATAATAGCTATATACTTCTGGGACACACCTTTTCTTTGCAGATCAGCCCAAAGGGCACATTTATCCGCCGAATCGAAGGCACTTTTATTGTAGCGAAACACGACAACAATAAACATGGCAGGGTTTCAAAAACGGACGCAATATAAGTATATGGTCAATGCATCCCCGTCCAGGAGGAAACCCGCCTTGTCCTTCACGAATCTGGCTCTCACGCTCAACAGTCAGTCTCTAAAAGGCTGCAGAGGCAAGAAATTTAGGGCCCAAGGGGATCAGACGGATTCCTCTATGGTTGCTACAATCCGAACGCGAGCCTCCTTTGAAGATAGGGAAAATAACGGACCTGCTGCAGTCGGTTGGGACAGTTTCCTGTTCCTGCGTGTAAAACAACAGAAAAGAGCAGGGCTCCTGAATGTGAAGTGGGCTTTGTGAAATTCCTCTGGTCCCGCGGCTTTATGTAACTTCAGCAGTCCGATCACTCGTTTGACTACTGGGTGAGAGGGCGGATCCAAAGGGACAACACTGGGAGTAGGGTGATAACAAGACTTTGAGGAATTTAACAATTCCGGTCGATTGGATTGTTTTTGAAAATGCTAAGCCCAACGCTCCAAACATTTTGCAATTTGTGGATAGGCTGTCCACTCTCGTCAAGTATAGTTTCATTAACATTAGGTCTCCTGCTGTCCGTTTCTCTTATTAGACAAAACAACTTCCGATGATTATCAAGGACAGCGGCCACTAGCACCTCAGAAGTAAGATGAGACCACCATCTTCACGATCTCTCTACAAGCTAACGTACAGTTTTGATCTTATATCTTTGCGAGTCTCGTTGTCTTCCTTTCCAGCAGGAATGTGCTGGCAAACATGGATAAGTTCCAGAGACTGCGAAGAGATCTAATGTTATGTTAGTTAATAGATTTACCACCTGATGAGTTACCTACTTCTAGTAAGGTCTGGTTTATATGCGACCCGTGACCGTCAACTGTATTCAGTGAGCGCTTACTCAACCCGGACGCCAGCGTAATTCGATACGCATTTAGAACAGCTGGCTTCGTCAGTAGACTAGTGTCTATGCGCTCGAAGGATCGTCGAGAGCGACCGCCGAAAGGCACCCGCAGATCGACACATAAAAGCGCCTGATCAGTGTCCACACATGTGCTACGAATCGAGCGACAATTTTGGACGCTGTGTCTCCATCGATAACTGATTGCGATGCTTTCAAGGTACGCGTCTTTTGTAGTTGCAACATTTTAAAATGCTTTGCCCTGGATTAGGCAAATTTTTTTCATTCCTAGTACTCTGCTTTGAACCTGAGCAATCAATAATTTGATTAGATAACTATTACAAGCATTTTTATGGCGTATTTGACTTTTAAATCATTAGTATCATCAGTACTTTTGTGAGGTAGATTATACGTAGCAAAATCCAGAAAATGACACTGTTTTCCTGAATTATAGAACTTACCTATGACTGGTAAAATGTTGTACCGTTGTGAATTAATTGTTGGTTGACCGCAATCATTTCTGAAAGCATAGTTTTAGAAAGAAAATGTCATGGTTAGTGTAAATGATCTTATTGGTAATTTTGACATTGCTATTTCCACGAATAGCTGGAAAACCGACATTTTAACAAATTACCCATAGTTGCCTATAACGAGTTGTTTTCAGTACTGATTAATTTTATGGTCGCATATGGATCATTTCTGTCTCACTATATAAATATGCATGTATATATACTACCGTATCGTTGCAACTTTTTGACATGATGGTATGCTAGCATCCCCACTTTTTGTTGGTTGCTTGGCAGTTGACAGCTCAGGCTATCTCCACCTTATGAGTCCAAACCAGGAGAAACCGCGGTCGTTGAGTGCCAGTATTGGGATAAGCAACGCCATAATCTTTCCATTTTACATACGGTCCTTGTGATCGGAATGACTGAGGTCCACCTAACTTGAACCGAGGTCTCAAAAGAGGTTGCTTATGGCAACCCAACCACACAGCGGATTCTCCAAGTCCAGCTTTGAGTTGTATGACTTATACTGAAATGGTTCTGGGTTCTTAACAAACAAGTCCACACCTTTTTATTGGCAGAGATTCTGTTTCTTTGTTTCCTTGTGTTAATATCAAATATTCTGACCCGTCACCCCCTATTTTACTAGAGAACTCACTAAGATGTTTGTATCTCGTATCCCGTTGGAACTCTTTTACTTAAACAAATTTCTTTGTAGTAATTAGTTGATGCCTCTAACCCTTCACCCTTATTATTCCCCGTCTGTTTGCTTACAATAAGTACCTCCATGCCGTTACTTATTCCTTGCGTTATTTTCTTTCGTTATTTTATTTGCATGCATGTCATTGCTACTGCTATCTAGCAGCTTTGTTAAATCCTTTACTTTCTCCTTGTTACCGCATTATGTGAGCTCTACCATAGGGAGATTATTTGCCCCTCTTGTATCTCAATTTCTATGCCTTTATTCCCGTTTATGCGGCCTGACCTCCATGGTCACGAGCGGCTCTCATTCGTCGACTTTAATATGGATTATATACAGGCCTCCCTCCTGTCGTCAGCTCCCGCTCCATTTCCTCTCCATTTGCTGCCACCATGACGTCTATTCCGCATATGTGCGTACTCTACCGTGCTTCCTATAGTTTTGTGGCTGGAGTAGCTCGCCAAATGATATCACACATTACAACTATTATATCTCCGTCGGGTAGAAGAGCCATCACCTACTCCTTGCCATGCCTGCGGCAGATCTTTTACTTTATCTAGACATCCGACAAGGCACCGCCGACGGACACACTACTAAGAGTGCTGCACTCTCATGACGTCGTGACGACATTAGTAGCAGCTTCCGAACAAAGAGAAAGATGCAGAATTAATGTAGCCTGAGAATGGGAATCTGCAAGATTTGTTGTTCTATCTTCACCAGCAGATTTCAACCAGAATGCCGGCGACAATGAGAGGATATTACATTATCACAAATGGACCAAGCTACCACGACCAAAGAGGATGGACCTCTAGCAGCCAGTACAAAAATGCCGGAAACTCGACATCAACGACTGAGTAATCAACCGCATCGCGCATGCTTTCGACGCGTAAATTACCAGACCTTAAGTACACGCCCTCTACGGATGCTTATGACGTACAGGGCTTTGTTCGGATATTTAACCACCATTGTAATTAATCTGCGCTAGAGGGTGAGACATTTCTGACCTTCATCACGGATATGGCAACATTCTCCTCCACTCTTCCACGCTGCTCCTTTTTCTGCTACGTATCCGATTTCACTACCAATCAAGCGAGTGCATTAAGATACGATTACAACTTCTAGGTTGGGGCATCACAGGGGCAAGGAAACGCCAAACTAATACTCCTCACTCAGTCACCAAGTTCCCTTTATTACTCTCCGGCCGAAGAAGTCCACCCATCACTCGATTTGAACCCCACGGATATGATTTCACCACTCCCGTTGTGCAGTTTCCATCAGCTTGACCATCAAGGTAACAACCTAGTCACGCTGAATGTCTGCACACACAACATAGATTTTTCTACATCTCCCAGTCTATCACTATCCACCACCTTGACACATGGAATCGCCCCATGTGTTGATTTGGATGAGTCAACCATTGACACAAGGCTTGTTACAGATACCTAGTACCTAGAGACAGAGATCATAGGCAACTAGATTGCTTGTCAAATTCTTCTGGTGGAATCAGAAGGAAAATAGCCCAAACACCGCATTGCATGAACACCGTGCAGCTGGATTGCAAACAGTTGTTTAAGACCCGCAAACGGAGCAAACCAGAACAATAGATATTTACGTCATGGAATGAGTATGCTCAACCCTTTTCTCACGTACATGGCTGCACAGTAAGCCTAGACAACGGGCATCCCCAGTCACCAAAATTCAGCAACGGCGAAATCAATAAGGCCACATTCAACGCCTCTACGGTTAGCGAAGGAAAGACACTGCTGCGATGGTACACAATGGTTTATGGACAACTGAATTCGTGCCGGATGAAGAGCTAGTCAAGCAATTCAACAGCCTTTGAAATGTTGTGCTCTTGCAACCCCGAATACCTGAAAACACACAGTTGTGCCACTCGTAACTGGGATCTCATAAAACCTCAAGATCATTAAGGAAATGACTTATGTATTGCGAATAGTTAAGCGGATCTACACCAGCAGTGGAAACTGTCAAAGCAAAGGAGATCAGCTGAATGAATCTGAGATTCCAAACGTCATTTCTAGATGGCTTATTAGCCTGTTTCACTTATCGTACTCACATAAATTTGCCCTATGTGAGGATTTTATAAAAATCTAATATTTTCTCCCTAACATACTTTGCCTACTTTCCGTAACTACAGTTTTTATCCGTCTTCTTTATCAAATGTTATTCACTAGCTGGATTCCTGATTTTCCGCCCGATTGTCTTCGAAATTGATTTTCTTCCTACATTTGGCTGCATCGAAGCCATCAAGATGCTAGATTTCGCACTTTTATAAGCAAAATTGTACGGTATTCATTTATCAATTGTCTGTTATGAGGCTTCATATCTTTTGATTCTATCTCCTACTATTCGCTTCCTCCCGCGGTTTCCCATTTCGGTCTCTTTTCTTCCACATGAATTGGTGTCTTACTACGGCTCGTTAAATTCAATCCTCAACGGTCTGTGAATTAATCCATTTGGAAAATTCAGTTTCTCCCTTGCACTTCACCATGGCACTTTACGGGGCACTACACAAACCGTTTGACAGAGTTTATTGACCCAGCCGGACCAATTGACCATACTGCATACGCAGATGATGCTATATTTTTCGCGCATCACGGAATACCTGATGGAATGACCAGGTCGATTTTATAGGATATAGCGCATCTTGAATCCTCAATAAACCAGAGGAGATGGATAGTGTTGAAATCACGGTCGATGGCGAAAGAAAAACTCACTACTTTTGAACGCTGCGCAACGCACATGTGCAGCCCTCTAGATCCGCTCTAACCAGCCTTCCACGGAATTCCAGCTTATTGGTCTGGAGGAGTAAACGCCCCCGGATCTCGCTAGACCAATACAAAGCACTG
>CALYDF020000620.1:0-32932 GCA_944474145.2 Dicrocoelium dendriticum | reverse complement strand
TGGTTGGCGGCATCCGGTTTCGGATTTGCCTGTCACTGTGGCAAGCCACAGGACGCCTGCGCCTACAGAGGGACCATGGATGGCTTGCGCTGCACCACCCACAGCTCCAACCACACACCCCATATCCAGTGTAAACCCGAAGGAATAAGACCGGGAGGCATGCGGATGGGAACCACGTTTCATCAACGGAGCCGGCCCACACTCCTTCACAGGCAAACACAAGCACGCTGTATTTGGGAATCAAGCGCACACAAGGCGGTGGCTGGACCGTAGTCCGCTCCACACTGACTGCATGGAACCACTCTTCGAGCCTAACACGGCCACAAGGACCGTGCACCCCGTCCCCTCCAGCAACGACCAACTGTCTCCTGGAGCCAGTATGGACGAGGTAGTGGGTAATAGACAGGTAGGCACCTTGTCAACATGCACATCAAGCGCAGCCACACCGGGGATATCAAACAACAGCCAAACACTTGAGAGAGAGAGAAAGAAAAAGAGAAAAACTCGATTAATGCATAAGGAAACGGTGACATAAACCTTAATTAAATAGCATACGTAATAAGTTGTTTACAAACAAATCCTAGCTAAGTGCACGAGGTCAGGAAGTATAGTTCACGGAATGCCACGAACACAAATATGTTATGGAAATCGAATACAATTGGCTGAAGCGATGTGTGCAAGTTAATGGAATAGAGTACAGGGAGATATTTATATGAGAAAGAAAAGCATTAAGGTAAAAACTGTAAACCCACCACCTGAAATAAAGAGACTTAGCATGCAAGCACGCGGTTAGTAAATCGAATTCAGCGTGCCTACAAACGCTGCGCCGGCTCGCCGTAATTCTCTGCAGGACCCGTCGTCGCTTCTGTAGTGGCCCCAAATGGCACTGCTCATGGCCCACTAGACATTTATATGAGAAAGAAAGGCATTAGGAGAGAACCGAAAACCCACCACCTGAAATAAAGAGACTTAGCATGCAAGCATGCGGTTAGTAAATCGAATTCAGCGTGCCTACAAACGCTGCGCCGGTGCTGCCTACGTTCACTGCGGGACCCGTCGTCGCTTCGGCAGTGGTCCCGAGTGACCTCTCTCATGGCTCACTAGGCCTGCCTGACTAAGGCACTCGCGACCGCATGTTCTACAGCACAATGCGCTCGATGTCGATGGAGTACAATTCATCGGTGCTTGCCGCTTCCGCAACTGCCGCTTCTTCTCTGCATGCATGAGGGCTTTCTCCCGCACTTCAGCAACTGCCTTCGTGATTAGATCGCGCCATGCACCACGATCAACCGCCTTCGATTCCCATGATCTGCAATCAAGATTAGAACGTGTGAGGCTCACTTTAATCATGTCCTGGTAACGTAACTTTGGTTTCCCCACGTGCCGCTTCCCAATACTCAGCTGACCGTATAAAAGTTGTTTCGGTATCCGCGTCGAATCCATACGGCTCACATGACCGAGCCATCTCAGGTGTCTCAGTAAAAGTATGCCGTCCACTGCATACATCCCACTTCGGCGCAACACTTCCGTGTCTGCAACTCTGGCGCCCCAGCCGATCCGCAAAATTCGTCGCAGACACTGCTGATGGAACCGCTCGAGATATCGCACATCCCGACGGTACATCGTCCACGTTTCACTGCCGTATAGAAGAACGGACAGTACCATGGATTTGTACACCATCAGCTTCGTGCCAATGCTAAGCTGATGGTTGTTCCACACTCGGTACTCAAGCTTCCCGAATGCCGCTGCCGCCTTCGACACGCGATTACGCAACTCAACGTGTAGCTGCTGATCAGTCGACATCACACTCCCAAGGTAGCAGAAGCGGGAGGTGGTTTCCAATACTTCAGCACCAATGCTGATTTGCGGCAATATTGAAGATTGCACCTCCGGTGAAGGCTGAAAGAGACAGACAGTTTTGCTTGTGTTGATGGTGAGCCCGAATTTGCGCCGCTGTCGAAGCCAGAGCACTAGTCATGTGCTGCAACTCATCCGCGCTGTGTGAAAACAACGCACAGTCGTCAGCAAACAGCAACATACGGATAGTTGTCTCACAGACTAGAGTTCTCGCACCGAAACGACGGATGTTCAGCAACCCACCATCAATACGGTGCTCCACACGAACACCGTAAGCACAAGCCGCATCAAAAGCACAAGACAACATTGCATGAAGATATATATTAAACAGGGCAGGAGCTAAGACACAGCCTTGCTTCACACCAGAGACAACTGCAAAGTCATCCGAGGTCTCTCCACTCAGCTGCACCCTCGCTCGCATACCACTGTGCAGACATTCAATTAAACTTACAAACTTACGCGGGCAACCAAACTTACCCAACACCAGCCACAGTGCCTCGCGGTTCACCGTATCAAATGCCTTGGTGAAATCAACAAAAAGCGAGTACAATGGCTGGTGTCGTTCTCTGCACTTCTCTTGCAACTGACGAGCCGCAAACACCATATCTATAGTGCTGCGACCCGAACGGAATCCACATTGCTCTTCCGCCACGTTTGGTTCCACAATCTGACTCACGAGGCGATTGAGCAGGATTCGGGCAATCACCTTGCCCACACAACTCAGCAAGTTGATGCCACGATAATTCGTGCAACATTGCTTGCTACCTTTGCCCTTGTACAGTGGTAGCACAAGGGCATCCTTCAGCTCAGCAGGCACCTCCTCCTCAATCCACACGCGTTGCACCAAGTGGTGCAGCGCAGTCAACAACGCGGGTCCACCGTGTTTCAATACTTCAGGTGGATCCCGTCACCTCCGGCACATTTGCCGTTTCGCAGCTGAGCAAGTGCTCTCTGCGTCTCATCCAGTGTCGGCGTATCCGCCAGATCCGCCTTCACATCGTGCTGCTTCAGGCCGTTCAATGTAGGCCAGTCGAGCTCTGAACGGTTGTTCAAGAGACAGTCAAAGTGTTTCCGCCAGACCTGCATTATGTCTGCAGTCTGGGTGCAGGTAGCGCCTGAACTACCATCGATCAGTGTCCTCAGCGGCTCCAATCTCGGTCCATACACCGCCTTCAAGGAGTCAAAGAATTCCTTGTGTTGGCGGCGTTCGGCGTAGCATTCCATCTGCTTCGCCTTCTCCGTCCACCATGCATTTTTAATGCGACGGAGCTCTCGGGTCAGTCGCCGTCGAAGTTTGCGAAACTGACTACTCTTCCCCAAGTCACTGGGGTCTGCCACATGTGCAGCAAATGCTGCATTCTTCTCTGACACCAATGCGACAATCGTCACATTGTTGTCATCAAACCAATCAGGCCGCTTACAGTTTGCGCGCCCGATGGTCTCCTCGCAGCAGCTGTCACCTGGTCGCGAATGTGGTGCCACAGGTCGCCACTGTGGCTATACAGTCCACATCACCACACAGGCGTGCAGCCATCGCCTTCTCCAGCTCAGTACGTTTCGCCACAGTACCGAGGGAGAGAATGTTAAATTTACGCCGATTCACGGCGGGAGTGCAATACATCGATTTACGAAAATATATGTACAGTTTGGTCCGAACCAATTTGTGATCAGTGCCACACTCAGCTCCACGCAGTACACGTGTCATGCGCACTTCACGCATATCACGCTGACGTACGATGACATAGTCGAGCAGGTGAGCGTGACCACTCCGTGGGTGCGTCCAAGTTGCTATATCACTCGCACTCAGTGCAAACCGAGTGTTCGTGATCGTCAGGCCGTGAGTGGCACACAGTGAGAGCAGCCTGTCACCGTTCGCATTCGCTGAACCAATGCCATGCGCACCGATAACATCTGTCCACGCTGATGCATCACGCCCAACGCGCGCGTTGAAATCACCCAGCAGAAATAGTCGGTCGTTCCTCGGCACAGACCGTATCACGGAGGATAGCTCAGTGTAGAACTGATCACGCGTGTCATCAGGATAACACATGGTCGGACCGTACGTGCTTATAAAAGTGGCAAACTTACCTCTTCTGAGTCGTGAGCGAACAGTCATCAGCCGCGCGCTGATGCCCGTTGGTTCACCCAACAGCTGTCCATTCAGGCGGTCGGATATTGCAAATCCGACCCCATGTTCACGTGGTGCTGAGGCGCGTTGCCCACCCAGTAGAATGTGTAGCCAGCACCTGCTTCATGTAACTTACCTTGCTCAGCGAGCCGAGTTTCACTGAGCGCCGCAATATCGATGTGGTAGCGCGCCAGCTCCATTGCGACCCGTGCAGTGCGTCGCTCCGGGCGCTCGCTGGCGTTCCGGTCCAGTAGTGTGCGCACGTTCCAGCACCCGATGCTGAGTGCTTTGCGCGCAGGCATACGATTGCATTGGTGGGCAATCGCACGCGAGGTGGTCGTTGTGCTTCGGAGGTTTGCTTGAGGGACCTCCACCCGGAGCCTTTGGCTCAATAGCCTGACCAACAAGGCAGTGGGTGGTTTGGGAGGTTTGCTTGAGGGACTCCACCCGGAGCATTTGGCTCAATAGCCTGACCCACAAGGCAGTGGGGAGCAGATCCAGCTCGGAATGTGATTGCAGAGAGAGACTGGGATCTGCTTGACGGCCGTCCACACGCAGCCTTTGAGGTTCTGGAACAGTTATCATATGTTTTGCGACCGTAATTGGATACGCACCTGCGACCACGGCCAGACGCAGGTGGGTTTTTGGCGGGTTTGCACCAATTTGACCAGGGGCTGCCTGGCTTGAGGCGGGCAGTAGCAAACCATTGAACACCCGGAGGTGTCCTCCCACCGTCAGAGACAATGCGTGGCACTCGTGCTCTACGCCAATCGAGCATTGAGAATATCACCCGTAAACCTGTTGTCTCCCATGGCTAGGTTTTACGGGAAGTGGGCCATCGACCACTTCCTAACCTTCCGGAGAGGATGGACTAGGATACTGCCAGGGCGCCCAATCCTGACAGGAGAACGACTCGGGTCCTCAGCCAAAGCCTTCGATTAAATGAACACCCGAAAGGCAGCGGGTCTAGCACATGGTCAGTTAGCTGACTCATGCGGATTGGTGTCCTGGATCTTAGCAGGGAGAAGGGCGAAACCTAACTCCCACCCAGCGGTCGCCACGTGGAGGCGCCAGGACATGAGACTATGGCGCAGCAGTAGCAGCAGTGGGTAGACCATCTGTCAGGATCTAGCCACCACCAGCCTCAGCGCACCATAGGCTCTGCCGCCTTGCATCTATACGCGTATGTAAATGCTCATAGATTTTTCACGTTAGCGTTTCTTCAAGTTAACGTACATTTATTTATAGCTTTATTTCAGCTGGTTCAAGGTCAAGTAGGACTGGAACGAAGCAGGTTCCTGCGCTCGATGACTCGACGTGAGAACCATGTCTCCGCTCTAACTCGATCAGACCGCGGTTTGTCCAGCTTCATACAATGTCCGCGGAGACCAGATAATCTTGCAGGACTAAACAGCCAGGACAAATCAGGGCCAACCTTCCCAGTCAAAATACGGTAGGTTAGGATTAGGTCCCCTCTAATCCTTCCATAATGCATTGACTGCATCCCCAAACTAAGTAGGCGTTCGGGGTACGTTTGCCCTCGTAGTCCCTTGACCAACCTAATACCGAAACGCAACACCCTTTCTAGTGCCATTTTGTCCCGGACAAGGCATGGTGGTGAAGTAGTGAATATAGTAGACAGCGCTCGCGGGAAAGTGATCTAATTCCTGGAGGATTAGTTGGCTTTTTGGAGTCCGAGTTTGCCTTAATCATGTTCTCCTACTGATTCATCTAGTCCAAGACTATTATACTGTTTGACCATGAGGTGTAAAAGCGCTAACTGCTTTATGCTTGTAAACAACTATGTCTAACGTGGCTGTTACTTTGTAATGGAGGATGCAAGGCTCCGTTTCACTCTGGATGTGGAATACCCAGATACGGGAGGGTACACTGATGAAACGGGAGCATCATCTTCAGAATTCGACACGGATTCTGAAGAAGCAGTATGTAGATTAAAGGGCGTTGATTCATCAGATGTTTGTCGTCAACTAATGCTAGACACGGGTTGCAGTGAAAGCCGATGCTTTTGGAAGCAGTGCGCTGAATGGATTGGTAAAGATCATAATCAATGTTGCAGTACACCATGTGAATCCAGCTCTCGCAAAGAACACACTGGACGGCTATTGGGCGGATGACAACACAATCCACGCACTTAGATGTGATGGTAACAGTGAGAAAAATATTGACAACATCCTAATTCTGTTTCGTGTTTACTCAAATACTGTTTTCACGACATTTTAGCCAAAAAAAACTCAAAATATAGCACTCCAAAAATCCAGTTATCACGCCAAAATCAAGGTTGTCACCTGAACAAGGAAGCGGCCCTTTTCCACTGCAGCTTTTCGAGCTGAATGGGGAGTTAGGTATGGTTAGCTACAAGATGCCAGACAAACAGAAATAAAAAATGCGACAGCTTGGTGACACACCTACATAGTTGATACCACCACGACGTGCGGAGCGGTGGTAACCGGCGTGATTTCGCACGAAAAGATGGAGCGGCTATCCAACGCCGATTACATGGCAATCAAGTGTCACACCAACCGACTTTTGGTGGTGCACGGAAGCGTGGGAAATGGGGGAACAATCTAAGCTAACCGGGACCTCGATGGAAAGTGGGCCACATCATTAGATGGACAAGCACGGCGTAAAGGTAAGGGGCTGGAACACACGGGTGCCGGATAAGGAATAATCACATGCGAAATTGGCTGATCCCGAGCGTGATATCTACTACGAAACACCCGTAAAACACCCGACTTCACGTCTTATATCCTATGTCATATTGCGATCGTGTCACAAACGTGTTGTGAAGGTTGCATAGTTCCGCAAAACTTGCGCAGAGTTGGCGTGAGTTCATCTCAATGATACTGTCATCATGGGGCGGCTCAAACTGTGCAAGGAACCGCTAAGCTCACCCCATAGAAATCGTAGTTATGCAAAAGCGCAAACTTCACTTATGTTTTCTCCAGTGACGCTGCAGTATGTATACGTATGCAAAGCAAAATGTACGGATAGAGATTACAAGTGGTTACTCATAGTTAGTTAATTGGATGCTAACCGTGCTGTCTGTTGATTCAAAACAATCGACCGCTTGTGACCTCGCGGGGTAGAGGTCACCAGTTGTTTGGGCCACGGTAGTCCCAAGCATTTAGCCAGCTTCTTCTGAACATATAATTCCGGTATGTACAGCAGGGTTGCAATTGATTCAGCGGCTTCTAGTAGTCGCTTGCGGACGTACCTCGAGCGGTTCTTTGGGGCCTGATAGATAATTTTGTAAGAATCGGTGAAATTTGTGGTGTGCGCTGTATCAGGTATATGCGCGGCTATTGAAGAATTAGCTGCTTTTATGCTTCTAGTTCTAAGCCCGATCGGATGGTGTTCTTTCATTTCCTCAGCTAGACGCCTAGTCGTACAACCAACATATTCCGTTACACAGGAGCATGAATACACACTGAGTTAGTGTAGACAGGCCTCTTATGCTTTGAGTTTAGCCTCATCATCGGAATGCTAGTGAACTGAATTTGCATCTCCGCTGCCGGTTGGGTGCTCCTGAGTGAAAACGAAGGACGACTACATAGAGGTCCCCTCACAACCTCGCCCTTGTATGGTAGCTGTAGAAAGAATAGCATACATTATAGTCAAAAATACAAATTGTTTCCTCGTATGTTCCATATTGGCTTTGATGAATCTCTCCAGATGGCTAATCTCGCTTAGCACTAAGCAAATGCACTCCAATTCCTTTGGAAGCGTGTCGTTCGAGCAGTTAGGTTCAGCTCGACTCATTAGAGTAGTTAACAAGTTCCGTTTAAACCTAGGTGGCACAAAGCTGTAGAAGCCTGTGTCCTGTCCATTCCACGTACTTTTCCTATGAAAGCAGCGCTGTAACGCACCCCCATGCAGTCTTTTCACGGCGACATCGAGGAAAGGAAAGTGACTGTTTTCCTCAACTTCGCAGGTGAACCTTATTGTTGGATGGACTTGATTGAACGTGTGTGTTAATTCCTCGATACTCCGAGACGATTGAAGCAAGACAAAAATGTCCTTTACCCAACAATAATATAAGCAGAGAGTTGAGATTGTCGGCTTTAGCTTTCCCTGTCCCAGCATGACTATGAAGACGTCGGAGAGGAACGGACCCAGTGGGGAAACCATCGCTACCCTATCGCACTGCCGGTATAATTCGCCATTGAATAGTAACTGAACATTGAACGTGCATCTGAGCAATAGTTTCTTTAGTATCACCGTGGGTATGCCAACCTTAATGTGGTTTGCGTCAACATACGCACAGATGTAGTTTGGAATAAACATGTGCCCATGAAGTTCAAACGAAAGCATATTCCACGGTAGTATCAACCAAACAACGTACGTGAACCTCTAATCTCCAGTGTAGAAGACGGCTCCATCAAAGAAATCTATCGAAAACATTCGATAAAAAAAATTGCACAAGTGCTAAAGCATCTCTAACATGCTCAAACCATAATAAGGTAGTTAAAAGAGTGGCAGATAATCGGGAGAGATGAAGTCACACGGGACGGTCGTAAGGAATCCGAGTACCCGAAGGAACGCGTGGCGCAAAATCCTGGGATCAGCTGAAGAAGTAAGTTGAATTGCGGACCTCGTTCAAATCGAAGGTGCCTGGTGAAAAGTAACAAGAAAATGGCGTTTAAGATTTAGTGCTTTCAACGGTGAACAGAATATCACTATTGGGAGTGGGCTGAATATGACGTATCCCTAAGGCGGCCAGATATTTCGCGAGCCAAAGCGGGACACTTAACCTACCTCCTCATTGTCTCAGCATATGCAGACCCCACAAAAACCTGAAAAGCTAAATGTCTACATGTATTGTTTCACTGGGGACACCTTTACTTCCTTGTGGTTTAAGGCGTTTGTGTGGAATGACACGAATTTTGCCTTCTCCAACATTTCTTGTAGCTAGTCCCTGGCAAATTTGACCAGGATATCAGTTATTATTGCCTCACATTTCGAGAGGGCATAAGCAAACGTTGGTTCAAACAATTTTATCTATCAACTTGCTGGTCTAATTCATTAAGCGGAAACTGTGGTTATGGATCACAGTGTGTTATGCGAAGGTATTTTTTGCAGTGCCAACTTGGCTCCTGTGTTCCCATACGCTACTGATCAGAGCTAATAAGTTAAGGGGGTAGAAGATGCTGCCGCAGACACTGCTACCTTATGGTGATTCGATTTTACTTCCTTGGTGACATCTGAGCTGCCACGGTGAGCAATAGGAAATACGGATTTGTATGTGTCACATCGAACACGTGAATCTTTGAATGGAAAATCGCTCTCCAACTGAGTAGTCATCTTAAACGGTTGTTTAGACATACTTTTCCCACCAAATTGTACGAAATGAGCACACTCACCACTAGACATAAAATTTTCATCCTTGCTTTTCTCCTCTTTTTTATATTGTCGCAAAACATCCAATTGCAGCGTCGCCCACTCACGCAGTCGATTATCTCGCCCAATGACTGGTGTTGTACTTTTTTCAACTACATTCTACATTCTCAAAGCTGGACATTTAGAAGTCGCCGAACTCCACGCGGAACATCAGTAGGTTCCGCCCAGCACTGTTAAAAAACCGGGGTCGACAGCTTGAAATACGAGACTGTCCTGCTCAATTCAGGACGAATGCCCGAATTTTATTTGAGTGTGCTAAACCAAGAAAAAGCGACAAAAAGATGGTGGGACGTCGCGAAATCAAGAGTGACCCGACGCAGCCGGATCCCTGAGCTATCCATAAACCGATCTGAGATGGATACCGGTATGAATAATCCACACAGTGATCACCGAACCGAGACGGTGTAGAATGCTTCAGAGTGGCTAGGTGCGTAATAGTAGGGAGGAAAGATGACGTTGCATACGACCTGGGAGAACCGAAATTCGACCCGACTAATTGTGGGAACAACAGGTATGATGCCAACCGACCGGATCAACTGGGCGGCATGAACGACTGAAAGAATTGTGAAAGTTAAGCTATAGTGTCCTCAGATTAACGAAGGAACAATTTGCTCACCAGCTTTCGGAACACGATCCAGGAGTGCGTTGAAGGATAGTGCCTTGGATCTTTTGAGTTCACAGCTCATTTGGGATATTTCACTGGGGTAAAAGTAATAACAAGATAAAATGTATCAGCAGTATACCGAGGCTTCTCTGCCGCGCAATTATCAACAGTCGCACATGGGCTACGGATAGTGCAAACGTCGCCCCTACGCAGGTTCAAACCCGTACCCTCGGATTACAAGACATGATTGTGAACTTTTAAGCCAAGGGCCGAATAATCGACAGTCTACAGTAGAAAGAAGCCTAAAAATTCACAGTGGAAAAATGGATGGGTGGTGAACTTACTCGGGGGTGTAAGCAAACTTTTGCCGCAAATACTCTGCGAAGTTGTGCAAAATTGGTTCGCTGTGAAGGGCGATGAATTCTTCGCGACATATCTGAAACAGACATAAATGTTCCGTGAGAGTTGACATGCGCAAGACAACAGTGCGCGTTTTGATGCGCCGCTTGAAGCTCACTTCATCAAGAACATTCTAGATCGCACAGAAATTGCATGACATCGAGGGAAGTATGGGGGTGGGATACAATCTCAAGCAGTGTTAACTGACAATGGCTACTTTAATATGATAAAAACCTAAAGCATTCTGTATTATCCTCATCGACAATTTATACAGACGCAACTAAAAAGAGATCCCAACGAGGAGGAATAATATGGAGAGAAGGGGGATTTAGTGTAAAGACTACACATAGCAAACATTCTTGGTTTAGACGTCGACATTACGCCAGTGATACGGTCACAAACAGTTCGGTTTCGCGCGAAGATGGCATTTCGGTAAGACAGGGTCCATCAGAGTTTCACTGATCCGCGTCATAAGCTGTTTTACTTCGCAGATATTTCAGCCTCAAGCTAATATTAAACAGATGGTCCGGATAAGAGACGACAGTAATTCAGTTGCTGATATCGGCTGCGAATTGTCGTTTAACGCTTGGAGTCAAACACATGATGAGTGGCGCGGGTTCCAAACTAAAGCGCCAGTCCTCACTTCAGTGGCTAGCAATATCAATCCCCGATGTCAAACAGTGACTGACTATATCGAACTTAATGCCACGCACCGTCCAGTATACAAAACAATCTCCTCGGTAAGCATACAGCGAACACAAGTGAACCGTACCCAAGAAACCTACTCAGTCTTAGGCTGAATTCAGCACATCTAGAGTCAGGCAGAAAAACAACACACGTCGGGAAAGGAACTGAACTGAGTAGCCGTTTCAAGAATCATCAGCGGTGCTTATTTTACCGGACCCCGATACCACGTCTAGTAACGTCGCCATGTTATAGCCTCTCCCCGTGACCCAGTAGTCCTAACCATGGATTGGTCAGAGCACGGCCGCGGGTTCTACCCCTACACTGAAACATGGATCGAATGTGTACGGCTGAGGATTCTCGAAAATATGACATGGCCGCCTAATGATTTTCAGGATGTGTGATGGCTGCCTGACAAAGTCTAGATAGGATGAACTCCACAACAACCATTTAGAGGCACATACAACTTCCTTATCCAGTTTCGTTGATATAACGAGTTGTCCTGATCGTTTTGTTATAGTGCACAAATGCGCAACTGGCTATTGTTGACACGGTCGATTTTCCTTTCGAGAGTCAAGACAAATTGTTGTGTAATTTGTGAAGCACAAAATCACATTTAGCGTACAAAAAGGTGAAGTGTTATTCACTTGACAGCATCCCACTCGCCAATTAGCACTTATGCGTCGCATGAAATCTCTCTAGGTTCATTAGTTCGCGCGCATTGTGCATCCACCCAGTTCGGTCGAAGTCACTAATGCTCTGCTTGGGTCCACAATGAACTTGATCCAGGCTTTGTCGCGACAATCATGTGCTGTCGTTTTGTCCGAGCGGTTGAGGTCCACTCGCGTGAACGGTATGTGATTCGCATTCTGTACACTTGTCACGGCTGGCTTACCGAACTACCTCCTCGTAATGTCAGCTAGGTGGTTCCGGTGTACATCGTTCCAACGAAGTGTTCGGCGATAGTGCTCCACCTCTGTGGGGCATTGTAGTAAAGCAATTCTGCTAATTTCATGGGGAGTATTTGGCCCTTGTTTGGGGATCTACCAAACAAAAATGCATGAACTGAACATTCATTCACCGACTCCTAATGGGCGCGATTTCCTGAATTGGCCCCGCTGCCAAGCAGTAGGCTATTAAGCCAAAGGCTAGGTGTGTGGTCCCTTAATTCGGCTGGGGTAACCGGGTAGTATATTTCTCTCTCACAAAACCATGGACTGTTACACAACGTGCTCATCGGCTACGGTTTCTGCTTTTCACATTCACGCGACCATCACACACCAATTGTTTGTTTGTTAACAATCCGCACTTTCCGCTACTCGATTCATGTGTTCAAAAATCTGGCTGCGATTCGGGTTACGCCGCGAACCACGGAGCTCAACCCATGGTTCTCCTTCGTTCCCGATACTCGTTCCGTCTGGTGTGCTTCAACGTTCGGACACTCATGCAGATTGGAAAGCAAGCTGGTCTAGCGTGCACCCTAGGGTACCTGGATATCAACGTATGCTGCTTTTCAGAAACCCGATTGTAAGACCCCCAGCACTGTCCTTACACTGACAACGAAGCCAGATATCATCTGCGTCTTTCTGGAAATCCAGAAGCAGTCTCAGCGCGTTTGGCTGGTGTAGGCCGAGGCGGCACTACTGGACTGGTTCCCGATTAACAGCCGACTATGTGCAGTTCGGCTTCGGGGTTCATGTAGAATCAACAAGCAACGCGATGAGAGACGCAACTTGTTTGTGATCTCCGCCTACGCTCCAAATGACTGCAGCGGCGGCTCTGTCAAGGAGGAATTCTACCGGGATCTACATCAGCTCTTGACTAATGCTAAAACGTCGGATGTCGTTATCCTTGCTGGGGATTTAAATGCACGGGCTGTCTGCCTGTTACCACCATACGAACGCCACCTTGAGTGGTCACCCCGCGCTCGATAAGAACCGCTCTGATAACGGAGAGAGGCTTCTCACATTGTGCGAAGACAACCGTCTGTTTCTTTCGAGCACTAAGTGCAGGCGTACGAAGACGCGTCCGGCAACGTGGCGTTCCCCTTCCCCAACACAATCGTGGTCTCACATTGATCACATTGCAATTAGCTTCAGATGGCGTGGCAGCGTAGTGGACTGCAGGTCCTTTTGGTCCATCTTCGTTGACGCAGATCATGCACTGGTCGGCGCGAAAATCTGTATGTGTTTTGAGGGGTCCCGAAACACGAAGCACCGCAAGATTGATGTAAACAGATTAACCGATTTCTCCGTCCAGGCGAGCTATCAGTCTTCACAAACATACGAACTGTTGCAATCCATCGCAAGATATAAAGCGATGACCATTTCCGAACAGTCATGCTGCGGCCTAACTCGAAGCGCCTTAAAGACTCGGATCTCTGCTCGCTGTCTGGAGCTGTTCAACCGCCGTAAAGATACCTGGCGGAATCAGATTGCAATGAGCGACGCCGCTCTGACAACCGACTGCTCAAGCAAAGCTTATGAAAACATCGCGAGGCATGGTGGTCTGAGCGTGCTTTAGAGATGGAGACCGCTGCCCTCTCTGGCAACATTCGCAAGCTTTTCCAACTCATTTGGTCCGCTGGCCTCAGGAAGCCTGGTGGCAGTGAGGTTATTTGCGAGGCGGATGAGTCTCCGATCATTAACCAACATAGGCGTATGGACGGCTGGGCCGAGCAGTTTCATTCGCAATTCAACTGGCCTCCACAGTCCATCAGTAGATGCTGTACACCTTGTTGTCCACCCTGGCTCGTCCCAGTGAATCCACCCAACGAAGCGGAAGTCTGTCTCAAGTTTCGACGCTTGAAGAAGTTTAAGACTGCCAACTCAGATGGACTTCCTCCGGAGTGGTTCAGATATGGCGACGTGGCGATCATTAAGCAGCTGACGTCGCTGTTCGAAAAACCTGACATGAAGAGAAAGTGCCTTCCTCTTGGGGAGAATCAGTCATTGTCCCGATTTTTAAGAAAGGCGCTCGCACTTCATGTGTAAATAATCGCGGGATTAGTCTTACTTCGGTTGCCACCAAGCTATTGCCAACTATTCTTCTCCGTAGACTATCCCCAATAGGTGAATTATACTACCGTGAAGCACGTTCCCGTCCCGGCCGCGGATGCGTGGATCAAATCTTCACGCTGCGCCAACTCCCCAAACATCGGCACATTTATCACAGGTCCACTATTGTTGCACCCCTAGACATACATGTTGTAGTGGACTTTGCTGATCGATCTGCTCTATGGCGTTGCTTGCTAAAGAACGGGGTATCAATGAAGTATATCTCCATCTTATATGCACTTTACCTTCATACATCTGACAGAGTGAGGGTCAACTGCAAGCTTACCTCATTGTCAATAGCGGTGTGTACGCTATATCCCCATTCCTCTTCAACTTCGCAATTGAAGACGTTTGTCGAGTGCTCTAGAAGGTTTCCAACATTTTGGCCTAAAGCTTCTACCGGGTGAGCGCGCGACTGACTTAGATTATGCTGATGATATCGCCTTACTTGGTGACGATTCTCAGGGTATACAACTCATTCTAGATCTGGTGATTAGAATCAACCAAGTGTGCCATCACGGCGCTCATCACAGTTTTGCTCATACCACTGCTCCTACCACTGGACAATTGCCTATGGGATAATTTTATCCCATTTTAACTCAGCGCACTCTAATGCCAAGTTCACCCTGGAAACGCGATGTCCTTCCTAGATGTTCAGCTTAGTAAAAGGCCAGATGGATCGGTCCCATGGAGAGTGCCATGAAAAGCAATGTGGGACGAACAATATCTACATATTGCCAGTTTTGTCCCAATAAATCAGAAACGCTACTTGATTAGATGTCTAACCGGAAGGGTCGGAAAGATTTGTAGTGAGGACACACTTGCGTACGAGCTCAGTTTCTTAAGGGACGTTTTCGTGAGAAATGGCCATCCAGAAAATTTGATCGGAAATATATGGAGTGCAGAGAAATGAGAGCTAAACTAGCTTCGGTAGAAAAGAAACCGGTTTATCTGTCGCTGTCATTCAAGGGGGATGGTATAGCGCAGGCAATATCTAGAAGGTTATCCGATGCTATGAGCCATACCTACTACGCAGCGAGCTTGGGGCTAAGCTTTACTTCAAACCAATCGTTAGGCCTCATCTCAAAGACAGACTTTCTTGGACATGTGTTTCTTGCTTTGTATATTCGTTCTCTTGTTCATGTCGAGCAAAATACATCGGAAGAACTCCTACGAAACTGTCTGAGAAAATAAGTGAGCACTGTCCAGCTACTCTACGCAATGGTGGGAGTGAAACTGGGATGAGCGCCATGTGGGTATATTTGGTTGATTCCAACCACCAAATCGACACCTGCCAATCTTTTATACCTATTTGCCGTGTATCTGGACGCCAATCACGAGCGGTAAAATGTCGCTTACTAGCTGCAGCCGAGATGCTTGCTATCCGCTACCAGAACCCAGACTTATGTGCTCAAAAACGGTTTATTCTAGATCGTTGAGCGATTGAAGTATCTAAGCATGGCATGAGCTTCGCTCCATCGGTGTAAAGTACTGCTGAAGTATTGACTCTTACCTGCTCCCGTGCTCATTCTCAAAGGTGCACAACTTTAACAGGTAGATAGTTTCGTCTACCTTGGGAACTGTGTTTCTGCTGAGGGCACTATCACCAAAAGTTTCTCTTCTCAGCATTTATCAATCTGAGGCACTTGTGGCGTCGTCGCGACGTCTCATTCTAGCTAAAAGACCACGTTTACAACACATCTGTTCGCTCAGGGTTGTTGTATGGGATTGAGTCCAGGCCGATTCGCGTGGAAGACATGCGCCAAGTTTCGGCCTTCGGTAACGGTTGCTTAAGGAGGATTGCTCGTGTTTGGTGGTAACATCGAGTTAACAGTAATGATGTTCGACGTAGCATCTTGGGGAATGCGAGTATTCCCTTTAACAAAGCGGTTTTGCTGTGCCTGTTGAGATGGCTAGGTCATGTACTACGCATGGCACCTGAGCATCTACCGCGTCGCTCTCTATTCGTTCGTCAAGGACCTGGCTGCACGCGACCGCATGCACTGACGCCGTGTCTAGCTGCTATTAGACCCGTACGTTTTCCAAAATGGAGACCCAAGGATGAGGAGTGCCAATGGCTTAACACTCTTGAAGACATGGCCCGCAACCAGAACCCGTGAAAGAATTGTGCACAGAATTGTATTGATGCACACGTTTAATACTTTAAACATTGAAGATGACAAAAAAGAGAAAAATCAGTGTGTGAAAAACAAACTTAAAATGTTTTGTTCGAGTTTTTGTGATAATGTCCTTTCCTTCCTGCGGCACAGCAGCTGAAGTGTGTTGCTCACTTTCAACTACTATGCCATGATGATAATGACGCAGTGACTTCCCTTTTTCTGCTAATCTCCATGGTTTTGTTGGCTCTGTCCAGTTTCTAGACTGTTGAGATTACTACTATTACAATCAATACTACAACCACAACAACAGCAACCACTACTACTACTACTCATCACGCGCGGATTTCATCCACTCAGTCTGGACACATTGGCGGCTGCTGTTAGTGCCAATCCGCTGCCCTCTTCGTCCATAACTAAATTGTGTTCGTTGACACCAAACCGAGCCGATTCATCCTTGTCCGTCTGACCTGCGCGATCATGATTGGTTGGTATGGGCGCGATCCGTTGGTCCCACATCGAATTCATTCACTCAAGCTACCGACTACCATCATAGATATGCTAGTGTCGGTCAAAACAAACGACGTAAAGCCCACGAGAAATTCAGAACGAAGAGGGTGCGTCCCACTTTCGTAAAGATGTATAGTCCCTCCGCTGCCGTCTTGCATGTAAGGCCAGTGAAATCAAAGGAAATCTCCATTTAAGGTCAGTGGATGTGTCATGAATCCACGGAGACAATTGCAACTGTTGAAACGGAGCAACTAATTTTAACAAATGCATCTATCAATATATGTGAAATTATCAACTATCGGCAGTTCCTCGCCGTCAATAGTCAAAGAGTTATCAAATGGTCAACGGTATTGCACATCACTTTGTACAGGGAAGTGTATGCGATGGTTCAGCCTCTCAATTGTTCTGAGCCTGGTGAATTCATTACATTTTCGTGTCACCTCACGCGCTCAGTTTTAACTCGCGCGTAGTAGTAGTAGTCTGCATAGTCACATTGCGTCCGGTATCTGCAGGACTTATTCCTCTGGACTCCGACGGGCTCACGGGATCCTCAGATATCGGATGTTCGATGCAATCACGATTGATGATAGTACTACAGACAGAAGCTCCGTAGAATACAGAATAAAGGAAAATCCGTTTCGCCGAAACTCTATATCTCCAAAGTAGCTTATAGGCCTGCTTAAGCGGCTTGATGTGGCCTTTCGGTTCTAAACCGAGGGAATCGTTTGCTGGGTTTTCCAGTAAAATTCATGGGGGAACGGCGGCGTACCATGGCATGATCGGAGCCGACTTGAAAGTTCCAAAACGAGTCGCGGCCAGAGAAGAAATCCATAGGCTTGAAACGCGTCGCGGTGAAATTTATTCCGGCCCAATGGTGACCACCTACTGCCAGACGCAAGGTGGTATACCAGTGTTCGTTATGAATGAAGCGATGTTGGCAAATAGCCGATGATAGATGCACGGTTACAATTGGCGCTCCCTATAGTCCCTGAGTTCGGATTTAGGACCAGAAAGTCCCACTTAACACTGTCTAGGTTAAGAGCACACGTGTCCTACATGTGCACTCACATCCACACAACTATAGATGAGTTGGCAGCACTCTGTGTAGCAGGTGTCTGGCAATATCAAGATTGCGATTGGTTAGAGTGTAGCGACGGAGGCTGTAACGTACTCAAGCACTGATTATACCGATCGTGGAACCTCTGACCAAAAAGATGACGAGCAATAACGCACGTGAGAGCGATGAATTCGGATTTCGAATGTGCAGCGGATATCAACTCCCGGGATGTGCGGTGTGAGCACGGACGTCGAACAACCCCAATGAAAGAGGGGAACGAAGTCAGACAAGAAGTAGCTATTAATGACAGGAGACTAAGGCACTGCGATAAAATGGATGCAGATGGCAAAGCTTCAGTAGGCCCGCAGTTACCGTCACGTACCCCGTTCAGTAGAGAATGATGATTGGTGAGTGTATAATGATAATGAAAAGAGCGCTTGACAGTAGCATGTTTTCGTCCATCCGCCCTGGTGTACGAAATAGGCAAAGTGACTACGCGGCCATCAATGTGGAAAGCTGCAGTTTGCTAAAATTGACGTTACTGTTTGTGAGACAGGACACTGCCAGTAAGCTCAAACCCATACGGAAGGGAAATTAGGGTCCTTATTCAAAGCCGGTGGCTCAAGAGTTTGGACGTAAAGTAGGGGGTATAAGGCAACGATCAACAGGAATTCAGCGCCGACTCCGTAACCAAATGACCAGGAGATTGATGCTGTGTGACCTCTGAGCATTGATCAAATTGACGGAAGTCGTTCCCAAGGTACTCGAGGGTATTGTCCAGTGTAGCTCAATGGATTGAAGACGGGGAAGTGAACGGTCGCACCACCTTAGAGGCCTAGTCTCGTAGCAACAACGCATGATCACTGTGAAAACAAGATGGCCGTAAAACCACGTGATTACCTACTCGTCGTCCCACGTTCATATTCGACCGTACAATCAGCACGTAAAGAATTGAATTGGATCGGACTCAGAGCAAAACGGCGCTGAGCAGAATGAGGGTATAGGGATCTAAAGGGTTCCATAGAAGACTCGATTATAGCTGAGGAAGAAGGGACGTTTCAGCGAAGGTCCGCCACTAGTCAGCCGAAATCCGCAAATCACGGTGAAGTGCACCAGACTGTCTTGACACATATCGCTAAGATGATGTTATTACTACTACTACTACTAATAATAACAATAATAGTAAAACTAATAATAATAATAACAAAAGTAAGAGGTTGGGGAAATGGGTGAGGAATAATTAGAACTAAGAAACTCAATGCTACCACAAGCAATACTTTCCAAATAATGGCCAATGGCAGCTGACAGAACTTATCGGTAGTAATGATGGTTAGGTTGATGGTCATGGAGGGTTAACTGTAAGTGATTCGGGTAAGCGCAAACCGGTGCAGATAGAGGTTATTCCATCAAACAAACATTACATATAGATATATGGGACTTGTAAGTGTAGGGCCTAAAAATTTAATAGCTCCTACAAGCCCAAAGATCGTCCTGTTGCATCGCGCTCGCGACTACTTTCTCGCACTGTGGCAGGGAGAACAACCAGGCGAGCAGCAACAAGATTCAATGTATAGGAAAACGGCACTGTTTATATATCAGAATAGGCAACGGAAGTATAGTCGTAAAATCCAACCAGGACACAGAAAACTCGCGACTGAGCTGAGTCAATAAGAGTGGAGCAAATGAAGAACCAACCTGATGCAATCAAAGAGAGCCAAGTGACCGCGTGACGCGAAATCAGAAACGAGTCCAGACAGCCAATGAAAATAGCGAATTGATGCATTAAAACGAATGTCAGTGAATAAGTCCAACAAAACGAAGGTTTGCTTTCATGAATCTGAGTACCTGAATCTAATGACCCTTAAGGAAGTCCTGCTTGCTGATTCAACTAATAATCCGATTTTGAGTGTTTTAGACGATTCAATATCAAACAGTTATAGTTACTAATTCAGCTCATTAGTTCATGGTCAAAGTTCAAGAAATTCAAACTTAACCGACCGACCGGTACCTTTACCGTTACATTCCACCATTTCCGCCCGTTGTGCGTACGCTACAAATCTAGCCTACAGTTGCGTAGCTCGTAAATTATCGTGTTCCAGAGAACCATGGACAGTGGAGTATACCCTAGCTGTTGGACCAAGTTTGTCTGTTTTCAAGCTCACATTGCCTGCTATATACGTTTGGTACAGGCAATGTGAGCTTGAAAACAGACAAACTTGGTCCAACAGCTAGGGTATACTCCACTGTCCATGGTTCTCTGGAACACGATAATTTACGAGCTACGCAACTGTAGGCTAGATTTGTAGCGTACGCACAACGGGCGGAAATGGTGGAATGTAACGGTAAAGGTACCGGTCGGTCGGTTAAGTTTGAATTTCTTGAACTTTGACCATGAACTAATGAGCTGAATTAGTAACTATAACTGTTTGATATTGAATCGTCTAAAACACTCAAAATCGGATTATTAGTTGAATCAGCAAGCAGGACTTCCTTAAGGGTCATTAGATTCAGGTACTCAGATTCATGAAAGCAAACCTTCGTTTTGTTGGACTTATTCACTGACATTCGTTTTAATGCATCAATTCGCTATTTTCATTGGCTGTCTGGACTCGTTTCTGATTTCGCGTCACGCGGTCACTTGGCTCTCTTTGATTGCATCAGGTTGGTTCTTCATTTGCTCCACTCTTATTGACTCAGCTCAGTCGCGAGTTTTCTGTGTCCTGGTTGGATTTTACGACTATACTTCCGTTGCCTATTCTGATATATAAACAGTGCCGTTTTCCTATACATTGAATCTTGTTGCTGCTCGCCTGGTTGTTCTCCCTGCCACAGTGCGAGAAAGTAGTCGCGAGCGCGATGCAACAGGACGATCTTTGGGCTTGTAGGAGCTATTAAATTTTAGGCCCTACACTTACAAGTCCCATATATCTATATGTAATGTTTGTTTGATGGAATAACCTCTATCTGCACCGGTTTGCGCTTACCCGAATCACTTACAGTTAACCCTCCATGACCATCAACCTAACCATCATTACTACCGATAAGTTCTGTCAGCTGCCATTGGCCATTATTTGGAAAGTATTGCTTGTGGTAGCATTGAGTTTCTTAGTTCTAATTATTCCTCACCCATTTCCCCAACCTCTTACTTTTGTTATTATTATTATTAGTTTTACTATTATTGTTATTATTAGTAGTAGTAGTAGTAATAACATCATCTTAGCGATATGTGTCAAGACAGTCTGGTGCACTTCACCGTGATTTGCGGATTTCGGCTGACTAGTGGCGGACCTTCGCTGAAACGTCCCTTCTTCCTCAGCTATAATCGAGTCTTCTATGGAACCCTTTAGATCCCTATACCCTCATTCTGCTCAGCGCCGTTTTGCTCTGAGTCCGATCCAATTCAATTCTTTACGTGCTGATTGTACGGTCGAATATGAACGTGGGACGACGAGTAGGTAATCACGTGGTTTTACGGCCATCTTGTTTTCACAGTGATCATGCGTTGTTGCTACGAGACTAGGCCTCTAAGGTGGTGCGACCGTTCACTTCCCCGTCTTCAATCCATTGAGCTACACTGGACAATACCCTCGAGTACCTTGGGAACGACTTCCGTCAATTTGATCAATGCTCAGAGGTCACACAGCATCAATCTCCTGGTCATTTGGTTACGGAGTCGGCGCTGAATTCCTGTTGATCGTTGCCTTATACCCCCTACTTTACGTCCAAACTCTTGAGCCACCGGCTTTGAATAAGGACCCTAATTTCCCTTCCGTATGGGTTTGAGCTTACTGGCAGTGTCCTGTCTCACAAACAGTAACGTCAATTTTAGCAAACTGCAGCTTTCCACATTGATGGCCGCGTAGTCACTTTGCCTATTTCGTACACCAGGGCGGATGGACGAAAACATGCTACTGTCAAGCGCTCTTTTCATTATCATTATACACTCACCAATCATCATTCTCTACTGAACGGGGTACGTGACGGTAACTGCGGGCCTACTGAAGCTTTGCCATCTGCATCCATTTTATCGCAGTGCCTTAGTCTCCTGTCATTAATAGCTACTTCTTGTCTGACTTCGTTCCCCTCTTTCATTGGGGTTGTTCGACGTCCGTGCTCACACCGCACATCCCGGGAGTTGATATCCGCTGCACATTCGAAATCCGAATTCATCGCTCTCACGTGCGTTATTGCTCGTCATCTTTTTGGTCAGAGGTTCCACGATCGGTATAATCAGTGCTTGAGTACGTTACAGCCTCCGTCGCTACACTCTAACCAATCGCAATCTTGATATTGCCAGACACCTGCTACACAGAGTGCTGCCAACTCATCTATAGTTGTGTGGATGTGAGTGCACATGTAGGACACGTGTGCTCTTAACCTAGACAGTGTTAAGTGGGACTTTCTGGTCCTAAATCCGAACTCAGGGACTATAGGGAGCGCCAATTGTAACCGTGCATCTATCATCGGCTATTTGCCAACATCGCTTCATTCATAACGAACACTGGTATACCACCTTGCGTCTGGCAGTAGGTGGTCACCATTGGGCCGGAATAAATTTCACCGCGACGCGTTTCAAGCCTATGGATTTCTTCTCTGGCCGCGACTCGTTTTGGAACTTTCAAGTCGGCTCCGATCATGCCATGGTACGCCGCCGTTCCCCCATGAATTTTACTGGAAAACCCAGCAAACGATTCCCTCGGTTTAGAACCGAAAGGCCACATCAAGCCGCTTAAGCAGGCCTATAAGCTACTTTGGAGATATAGAGTTTCGGCGAAACGGATTTTCCTTTATTCTGTATTCTACGGAGCTTCTGTCTGTAGTACTATCATCAATCGTGATTGCATCGAACATCCGATATCTGAGGATCCCGTGAGCCCGTCGGAGTCCAGAGGAATAAGTCCTGCAGATACCGGACGCAATGTGACTATGCAGACTACTACTACTACGCGCGAGTTAAAACTGAGCGCGTGAGGTGACACGAAAATGTAATGAATTCACCAGGCTCAGAACAATTGAGAGGCTGAACCATCGCATACACTTCCCTGTACAAAGTGATGTGCAATACCGTTGACCATTTGATAACTCTTTGACTATTGACGGCGAGGAACTGCCGATAGTTGATAATTTCACATATATTGATAGATGCATTTGTTAAAATTAGTTGCTCCGTTTCAACAGTTGCAATTGTCTCCGTGGATTCATGACACATCCACTGACCTTAAATGGAGATTTCCTTTGATTTCACTGGCCTTACATGCAAGACGGCAGCGGAGGGACTATACATCTTTACGAAAGTGGGACGCACCCTCTTCGTTCTGAATTTCTCGTGGGCTTTACGTCGTTTGTTTTGACCGACACTAGCATATCTATGATGGTAGTCGGTAGCTTGAGTGAATGAATTCGATGTGGGACCAACGGATCGCGCCCATACCAACCAATCATGATCGCGCAGGTCAGACGGACAAGGATGAATCGGCTCGGTTTGGTGTCAACGAACACAATTTAGTTATGGACGAAGAGGGCAGCGGATTGGCACTAACAGCAGCCGCCAATGTGTCCAGACTGAGTGGATGAAATCCGCGCGTGATGAGTAGTAGTAGTAGTGGTTGCTGTTGTTGTGGTTGTAGTATTGATTGTAATAGTAGTAATCTCAACAGTCTAGAAACTGGACAGAGCCAACAAAACCATGGAGATTAGCAGAAAAAGGGAAGTCACTGCGTCATTATCATCATGGCATAGTAGTTGAAAGTGAGCAACACACTTCAGCTGCTGTGCCGCAGGAAGGAAAGGACATTATCACAAAAACTCGAACAAAACATTTTAAGTTTGTTTTTCACACACTGATTTTTCTCTTTTTTGTCATCTTCAATGTTTAAAGTATTAAACGTGTGCATCAATACAATTCTGTGCACAATTCTTTCACGGGTTCTGGTTGCGGGCCATGTCTTCAAGAGTGTTAAGCCATTGGCACTCCTCATCCTTGGGTCTCCATTTTGGAAAACGTACGGGTCTAATAGCAGCTAGACACGGCGTCAGTGCATGCGGTCGCGTGCAGCCAGGTCCTTGACGAACGAATAGAGAGCGACGCGGTAGATGCTCAGGTGCCATGCGTAGTACATGACCTAGCCATCTCAACAGGCACAGCAAAACCGCTTTGTTAAAGGGAATACTCGCATTCCCCAAGATGCTACGTCGAACATCATTACTGTTAACTCGATGTTACCACCAAACACGAGCAATCCTCCTTAAGCAACCGTTATCGAAGGCCGAAACTTGGCGCATGTCTTCCACGCGAATCGGCCTGGACTCAATCCCATACAACAACCCTGAGCGAACAGATGTGTTGTAAACGTGGTCTTTTAGCTAGAATGAGACGTCGCGACGACGCCACAAGTGCCTCAGATTGATAAATGCTGAGAAGAGAAACTTTTGGTGATAGTGCCCTCAGCAGAAACACAGTTCCCAAGGTAGACGAAACTATCTACCTGTTAAAGTTGTGCACCTTTGAGAATGAGCACGGGAGCAGGTAAGAGTCAATACTTCAGCAGTACTTTACACCGATGGAGCGAAGCTCATGCCATGCTTAGATACTTCAATCGCTCAACGATCTAGAATAAACCGTTTTTGAGCACATAAGTCTGGGTTCTGGTGTGGGATGGCAATTTTCTCAGCTGCTGCTAGTAAGCGACATTTTACCGCTCGTGAAAGGCGTCTAGGTACACGGTAAATGGGTTGAAAAGATTGGCAGGTGTCGATTTGGTGATTAGAATAATCCAAGTGTGTCAACACGGCGCTCATCACAGTTTTGCTCCCACCATTGCGTAGATTAGCTGGATAATGCTCACGTATTCTCACAAACAGCCTCCTAGCAGTTCTTCCGATGTATCTTGCTCGACATGAACAAGAGAATAAATATACAAAGTAAGAAACACATGTCCAAGGAAGTTTGTCTTTGAGATGAGGCCTCACGATTGGTGTCAAAGTGAAGCTTAGCCTCAAGCTCGCTGCGTAGTAGGTATGGCTCATAGCATCGGATAACCTTCTAGATATTGCCTGCGCTATACCATCCCCCTTGAATGACAGCGACAGATAAACCGGTTTCTTTTCTACCGAAGCTAGTTTAGCTCTCATTTCTCTGCACTCCATATATTTCCGATCAAATTTTCTGGATGGCCATTTCTCACGAAAACGTCCCTTAAGAAACTGAGCTCGTACGCAAGTGTGTCCTCACTACAAATCTTTCCGACCCTTCCGGTTAGACATCTAATCAAGTAGCGTTTCTGATTTATTGGGACAAAACTGGCAATATGTAGATATTGTTCGTCCCACATTGCTTTTCATGGCACTCTCCATGGGACCGATCCATCTGGCCTTTTACTAAGCTGAACATCTAGGAAGGACATCGCGTTTCCAGGGTGAACTTGGCATTAGAGTGCGCTGAGTTAAAATGGGATAAAATTATCCCATAGGCAATTGTCCAGTGGTAGGAGCAGTGGTATGAGCAAAACTGTGATGAGCGCCGTGATGGCACACTTGGTTGATTCTAATCACCAGATCTAGAATGAGTTGTATACCCTGAGAATCGTCACCAAGTAAGGCGATATCATCAGCATAATCTAAGTCAGTCGCGCGCTCACCCGGTAGAAGCTTTAGGCCAAAATGTTGGAAACCTTCTAGAGCACTCGACAAACGTCTTCAATTGCGAAGTTGAAGAGGAATGGGGATATAGCGTACACACCGCTATTGACAATGAGGTAAGCTTGCAGTTGACCCTCACTCTGTCAGATGTATGAAGGTAAAGTGCATATAAGATGGAGATATACTTCATTGATACCCCGTTCTTTAGCAAGCAACGCCATAGAGCAGATCGATCAGCAAAGTCCACTACAACATGTATGTCTAGGGGTGCAACAATAGTGGACCTGTGATAAATGTGCCGATGTTTGGGGAGTTGGCGCAGCGTGAAGATTTGATCCACGCATCCGCGGCCGGGACGGGAACGTGCTTCACGGTAGTATAATTCACCTATTGGGGATAGTCTACGGAGAAGAATAGTTGGCAATAGCTTGGTGGCAACCGAAGTAAGACTAATCCCGCGATTATTTACACATGAAGTGCGAGCGCCTTTCTTAAAAATCGGGACAATGACTGATTCTCCCCAAGAGGAAGGCACTTTCTCTTCATGTCAGGTTTTTCGAACAGCGACGTCAGCTGCTTAATGATCGCCACGTCGCCATATCTGAACCACTCCGGAGGAAGTCCATCTGAGTTGGCAGTCTTAAACTTCTTCAAGCGTCGAAACTTGAGACAGACTTCCGCTTCGTTGGGTGGATTCACTGGGACGAGCCAGGGTGGACAACAAGGTGTACAGCATCTACTGATGGACTGTGGAGGCCAGTTGAATTGCGAATGAAACTGCTCGGCCCAGCCGTCCATACGCCTATGTTGGTTAATGATCGGAGACTCATCCGCCTCGCAAATAACCTCACTGCCACCAGGCTTCCTGAGGCCAGCGGACCAAATGAGTTGGAAAAGCTTGCGAATGTTGCCAGAGAGGGCAGCGGTCTCCATCTCTAAAGCACGCTCAGACCACCATGCCTCGCGATGTTTTCATAAGCTTTGCTTGAGCAGTCGGTTGTCAGAGCGGCGTCGCTCATTGCAATCTGATTCCGCCAGGTATCTTTACGGCGGTTGAACAGCTCCAGACAGCGAGCAGAGATCCGAGTCTTTAAGGCGCTTCGAGTTAGGCCGCAGCATGACTGTTCGGAAATGGTCATCGCTTTATATCTTGCGATGGATTGCAACTGTTCGTATGTTTGTGAAGGCTGATAGCTCGCCTGGACAGAGGAGTCGGTTAATCTGTTTACATCAATCTTGCGGTGTTTCTTGTTTCGGGACCTTTCAAAACACATACAGATTTTCGCGTAGACCAGTGCATGATCTGAGTCAACGAAGGTGGACCAAAAGGACCTGCAATCCAGTACGCTGCCACGCCATCTGAAGCTAATTGCAATGTGATCAATTTGAAACTACAGTTGTGTTGGGGAAGGGGAACGCCACGTTGCCGGACGCGTCTTCGTACGCCTGCACTTAGTGCTCGAAAGAAACAGACGGTTGTCTTCGCACAATGTGAGAAGCCTCTCTCCGTTATCAGAGCGGTTCTTATCGAGCGCGGGGTGACCACTCAAGGTGGCGTTCGTATGGTGGTAACAGGCAGATAGCCCGTGCATTTAAATCCCCAGCAAGGATAACGACATCCGACGTTTTAGCATTAGTCAGGAACTGATGTAGATCCCGGTAGAATTCCTCCTTGACAGAGCCGCCGCTGCAGTCATTTGGAGCGTAGGCGGGGATCACAAACAAGTTGCGCTTCTCATCGCGTTGCTTGTTGATTCTACATGAACCCCGAAGCCGAACTGCACATAGTCGGCTGTTAATCGGGAACCAGTCCAGTAGTGCCGCCTCGGCCTACACCAGCCAAACGCGCTGAGACTGCTTCTGGATTTCCAGAAAGACGCAGATGATATCTGGCTTCGTTGTCAGTGTAAGGACAGTGCTGGGGGTCTTACAATCGGGTTTCTGAAAAGCAGCATACGTTGATATCCAGGTACCCTAGGGTGCACGCTAGACCAGCTTGCTTTCCAATCTGCATGAGTGTCCGAACGTTGAAGCACACCAGACGGAACGAGTATCGGGAACGAAGGAGAACCATGGGTTGAGCTCCGTGGTTCGCGGCGTAACCCGAATCGCAGCCAGATTTTTGAACACATGAATCGAGTAGCGGAAAGTGCGGATTGTTAACAAACAAACAATTGGTGTGTGATGGTCGCGTGAATGTGAAAAGCAGAAACCGTAGCCGATGAGCACGTTGTGTAACAGTCCATGGTTTTGTGAGAGAGAAATATACTACCCGGTTACCCCAGCCGAATTAAGGGACCACACACCTAGCCTTTGGCTTAATAGCCTACTGCTTGGCAGCGGGGCCAATTCAGGAAATCGCGCCCATTAGGAGTCGGTGAATGAATGTTCAGTTCATGCATTTTTGTTTGGTAGATCCCCAAACAAGGGCCAAATACTCCCCATGAAATTAGCAGAATTGCTTTACTACAATGCCCCACAGAGGTGGAGCACTATCGCCGAACACTTCGTTGGAACGATGTACACCGGAACCACCTAGCTGACATTACGAGGAGGTAGTTCGGTAAGCCAGCCGTGACAAGTGTACAGAATGCGAATCACATACCGTTCACGCGAGTGGACCTCAACCGCTCGGACAAAACGACAGCACATGATTGTCGCGACAAAGCCTGGATCAAGTTCATTGTGGACCCAAGCAGAGCATTAGTGACTTCGACCGAACTGGGTGGATGCACAATGCGCGCGAACTAATGAACCTAGAGAGATTTCATGCAACGCATAAGTGCTAATTGGCGAGTGGGATGCTGTCAAGTGAATAACACTTCACCTTTTTGTACGCTAAATGTGATTTTGTGCTTCACAAATTACACAACAATTTGTCTTGACTCTCGAAAGGAAAATCGACCGTGTCAACAATAGCCAGTTGCGCATTTGTGCACTATAACAAAACGATCAGGACAACTCGTTATATCAACGAAACTGGATAAGGAAGTTGTATGTGCCTCTAAATGGTTGTTGTGGAGTTCATCCTATCTAGACTTTGTCAGGCAGCCATCACACATCCTGAAAATCATTAGGCGGCCATGTCATATTTTCGAGAATCCTCAGCCGTACACATTCGATCCATGTTTCAGTGTAGGGGTAGAACCCGCGGCCGTGCTCTGACCAATCCATGGTTAGGACTACTGGGTCACGGGGAGAGGCTATAACATGGCGACGTTACTAGACGTGGTATCGGGGTCCGGTAAAATAAGCACCGCTGATGATTCTTGAAACGGCTACCCAGTTCCTTTCCTGACGTGTGCTGTTTTTCTGCCTGATTGGATGTGCTGAATTCAGCTTAAGACTTAATAGATTTCTTGCGTACGGTTTACTTGTGTTCGCTGTATGCTTACCGAGGAGATTGTTTTGTATACTGGACGGTGCGTGGCATTAAGTTCGATATAGTCAGTCACTGTTTGACATCGGGGATTGATATTGCTAGCCACTGAAGTGAGGACTGGCGCTTTAGTTTGGAACCCGCGCCACTCATCATGTGTTTGACTCCAAGCGTTAAACGACAATTCGCAGCCGATATCAGCAACTGAATTACTGTCGTCTCTTATCCGGACCATCTGTTTAATATTAGCTTGAGGCTGAAATATCTGCGAAGTAAAACAGCTTATGACGCGGATCAGTGAAACTCTGATGGACCCTGTCTTACCGAAATGCCATCTTCGCGCGAAACCGAACTGTTTGTGACCGTATCACTGGCGTAATGTCGACGTCTAAACCAAGAATGTTTGCTATGTGTAGTCTTTACACTAAATCCCCCTTCTCTCCATATTATTCCTCCTCGTTGGGATCTCTTTTTAGTTGCGTCTGTATAAATTGTCGATGAGGATAATACAGAATGCTTTAGGTTTTTATCATATTAAAGTAGCCATTGTCAGTTAACACTGCTTGAGATTGTATCCCACCCCCATACTTCCCTCGATGTCATGCAATTTCTGTGCGATCTAGAATGTTCTTGATGAAGTGAGCTTCAAGCGGCGCATCAAAACGCGCACTGTTGTCTTGCGCATGTCAACTCTCACGGAACATTTATGTCTGTTTCAGATATGTCGCGAAGAATTCATCGCCCTTCACAGCGAACCAATTTTGCACAACTTCGCAGAGTATTTGCGGCAAAAGTTTGCTTACACCCCCGAGTAAGTTCACCACCCATCCATTTTTCCACTGTGAATTTTTAGGCTTCTTTCTACTGTAGACTGTCGATTATTCGGCCCTTGGCTTAAAAGTTCACAATCATGTCTTGTAATCCGAGGGTACGGGTTTGAACCTGCGTAGGGGCGACGTTTGCACTATCCGTAGCCCATGTGCGACTGTTGATAATTGCGCGGCAGAGAAGCCTCGGTATACTGCTGATACATTTTATCTTGTTATTACTTTTACCCCAGTGAAATATCCCAAATGAGCTGTGAACTCAAAAGATCCAAGGCACTATCCTTCAACGCACTCCTGGATCGCGTTCCGAAAGCTGGTGAGCAAATTGTTCCTTCGTTAATCTGAGGACACTATAGCTTAACTTTCACAATTCTTTCAGTCGTTCATGCCGCCCAGTTGATCCGGTCGGTTGGCATCATACCTGTTGTTCCCACAATTAGTCGGGTCGAATTTCGGTTCTCCCAGGTCGTATGCAACGTCATCTTTCCTCCCTACTATTACGCACCTAGCCACTCTGAAGCATTCTACACCGTCTCGGTTCGGTGATCACTGTGTGGATTATTCATACCGGTATCCATCTCAGATCGGTTTATGGATAGCTCAGGGATCCGGCTGCGTCGGGTCACTCTTGATTTCGCGACGTCCCACCATCTTTTTGTCGCTTTTTCTTGGTTTAGCACACTCAAATAAAATTCGGGCATTCGTCCTGAATTGAGCAGGACAGTCTCGTATTTCAAGCTGTCGACCCCGGTTTTTTAACAGTGCTGGGCGGAACCTACTGATGTTCCGCGTGGAGTTCGGCGACTTCTAAATGTCCAGCTTTGAGAATGTAGAATGTAGTTGAAAAAAGTACAACACCAGTCATTGGGCGAGATAATCGACTGCGTGAGTGGGCGACGCTGCAATTGGATGTTTTGCGACAATATAAAAAAGAGGAGAAAAGCAAGGATGAAAATTTTATGTCTAGTGGTGAGTGTGCTCATTTCGTACAATTTGGTGGGAAAAGTATGTCTAAACAACCGTTTAAGATGACTACTCAGTTGGAGAGCGATTTTCCATTCAAAGATTCACGTGTTCGATGTGACACATACAAATCCGTATTTCCTATTGCTCACCGTGGCAGCTCAGATGTCACCAAGGAAGTAAAATCGAATCACCATAAGGTAGCAGTGTCTGCGGCAGCATCTTCTACCCCCTTAACTTATTAGCTCTGATCAGTAGCGTATGGGAACACAGGAGCCAAGTTGGCACTGCAAAAAATACCTTCGCATAACACACTGTGATCCATAACCACAGTTTCCGCTTAATGAATTAGACCAGCAAGTTGATAGATAAAATTGTTTGAACCAACGTTTGCTTATGCCCTCTCGAAATGTGAGGCAATAATAACTGATATCCTGGTCAAATTTGCCAGGGACTAGCTACAAGAAATGTTGGAGAAGGCAAAATTCGTGTCATTCCACACAAACGCCTTAAACCACAAGGAAGTAAAGGTGTCCCCAGTGAAACAATACATGTAGACATTTAGCTTTTCAGGTTTTTGTGGGGTCTGCATATGCTGAGACAATGAGGAGGTAGGTTAAGTGTCCCGCTTTGGCTCGCGAAATATCTGGCCGCCTTAGGGATACGTCATATTCAGCCCACTCCCAATAGTGATATTCTGTTCACCGTTGAAAGCACTAAATCTTAAACGCCATTTTCTTGTTACTTTTCACCAGGCACCTTCGATTTGAACGAGGTCCGCAATTCAACTTACTTCTTCAGCTGATCCCAGGATTTTGCGCCACGCGTTCCTTCGGGTACTCGGATTCCTTACGACCGTCCCGTGTGACTTCATCTCTCCCGATTATCTGCCACTCTTTTAACTACCTTATTATGGTTTGAGCATGTTAGAGATGCTTTAGCACTTGTGCAATTTTTTTTATCGAATGTTTTCGATAGATTTCTTTGATGGAGCCGTCTTCTACACTGGAGATTAGAGGTTCACGTACGTTGTTTGGTTGATACTACCGTGGAATATGCTTTCGTTTGAACTTCATGGGCACATGTTTATTCCAAACTACATCTGTGCGTATGTTGACGCAAACCACATTAAGGTTGGCATACCCACGGTGATACTAAAGAAACTATTGCTCAGATGCACGTTCAATGTTCAGTTACTATTCAATGGCGAATTATACCGGCAGTGCGATAGGGTAGCGATGGTTTCCCCACTGGGTCCGTTCCTCTCCGACGTCTTCATAGTCATGCTGGGACAGGGAAAGCTAAAGCCGACAATCTCAACTCTCTGCTTATATTATTGTTGGGTAAAGGACATTTTTGTCTTGCTTCAATCGTCTCGGAGTATCGAGGAATTAACACACACGTTCAATCAAGTCCATCCAACAATAAGGTTCACCTGCGAAGTTGAGGAAAACAGTCACTTTCCTTTCCTCGATGTCGCCGTGAAAAGACTGCATGGGGGTGCGTTACAGCGCTGCTTTCATAGGAAAAGTACGTGGAATGGACAGGACACAGGCTTCTACAGCTTTGTGCCACCTAGGTTTAAACGGAACTTGTTAACTACTCTAATGAGTCGAGCTGAACCTAACTGCTCGAACGACACGCTTCCAAAGGAATTGGAGTGCATTTGCTTAGTGCTAAGCGAGATTAGCCATCTGGAGAGATTCATCAAAGCCAATATGGAACATACGAGGAAACAATTTGTATTTTTGACTATAATGTATGCCATTCTTTCTACAGCTACCATACAAGGGCGAGGTTGTGAGGGGACCTCTATGTAGTCGTCCTTCGTTTTCACTCAGGAGCACCCAACCGGCAGCGGAGATGCAAATTCAGTTCACTAGCATTCCGATGATGAGGCTAAACTCAAAGCATAAGAGGCCTGTCTACACTAACTCAGTGTGTATTCATGCTCCTGTGTAACGGAATATGTTGGTTGTACGACTAGGCGTCTAGCTGAGGAAATGAAAGAACACCATCCGATCGGGCTTAGAACTAGAAGCATAAAAGCAGCTAATTCTTCAATAGCCGCGCATATACCTGATACAGCGCACACCACAAATTTCACCGATTCTTACAAAATTATCTATCAGGCCCCAAAGAACCGCTCGAGGTACGTCCGCAAGCGACTACTAGAAGCCGCTGAATCAATTGCAACCCTGCTGTACATACCGGAATTATATGTTCAGAAGAAGCTGGCTAAATGCTTGGGACTACCGTGGCCCAAACAACTGGTGACCTCTACCCCGCGAGGTC